>BQNB010049001.1:0-42259 GCA_026074375.1 Tanacetum coccineum | reverse complement strand
GGATATGCTTATCTTAAAGTGCTTATTCCAACAATTATGTCTAACCTAAACCCGCTACCTTGCTATTTGGTCTTATTGAATTTTTCCAAACCAAACACTGTTTTCTGAAGTGCTTGCAAAAAAGACAAAACCTTTACACAAATAGCAAGGTTCAACATGGCATGCATAGAGTACAACATCTTGCTGCATTAATTAATCATTTATATATTTTCCAGAAATTCATCATGAAGATCAATTAACTAAACAAACCAGTGCAAAAACCGATAATCATAATCGTATTACCCAATAAAATCCGAGTAAAAAAATTATTGCTCACTGCATGAACAAATAATTGCAATAACTTGCATAAAAAAATTCATTTCCACAAATATATTCATTATTAGCTACTCCCACCTTCCCAAAATTACTGTGTGGTTGAAAAAAAAAACTTTTTCTTTCTTACTTTTTGCGGAACAAATGTTTTACCTTTAACTAATTAATTTAAAACTTTTTTAATGTTTATAATAACACTACCTCCGTCCCAAAATTATTGTCCTCCGACCAAAAAAACACGGTTTAATAAAAGTGCATTTATTACTGTTTTCTCTCTATTTAGCAGTGGACAATTAAATTGGAATATCCAAAAAGGAATCAATGACAATAAAAATGAGACCGAGGAGTAACATCCGGTAAGGGTAATACGGTAAATTCGAACTAAATTCTCTATCTATTTTTGGAAGTAAACAATTAAAACCAAAACAGTGGACAATAATTTTGACTAAGCTAAATTTAACCTTAGAAGTAGGATAAAAAAATATAACCTAAACAAAGTCAAATAACTAGAGTAAAACATTCATCAAGTAGATAAACTAATTAACTTAGCATTTAAAAATTAGTCAAAAACCGTTGAACAGAAATCAAAAGGATACCTAAATAAAAAATATGTGATCAGTTGCTGTTAATTGAAGATCGTAGGTGAAAAGTGATCGGTTATTGAAAGTTAATGAAATGTGAAAGTGAATAGTCTCGAAGGAGGGAAGGAAATAAAGTGAAGGAGTTAACAACAAAGAATGGGTGTATGATTGTTTGTTATTTATGCGAGTGTGTTGGCCGGTGGTTGAGTGGGTCCCACCGGTGTTAGAAATATTAATAAAGGTGAATGAATGGTGTGAGTGGACCCCCTCTTGTCGTGTGGGAGTCACCCGTGTTGTCACTTGACCTTGATACCCTTTCACTTGCTAAAAAGTAATTCCTTCGTCTTATTTTTATTTTTATTTTTATTGTTTAATTTTTTTTAATGTCTCAATTTAATTGTTCACTACAAGGAGCTTTGATAAAGTTTACTATTTTACTTTTGTTTAAAATTATTATTATAAACTTTAAAGAAAAGTTTAATTAATTACCTAAGGGTAAAACTGTCATTGTGTCAAAAAATAAAAAAGATAAAGTAGTAATAAATGCACTTTTCTTAAATTGTGTATTTTTTGTCGGGGACAATAATTTTAGGACGGAGAGAGTATTTATTTCGTCTATTTTTATTGTTCGTGTTTTTTTAGGATGTCTTAATTTATTTGTCTATTACTATATTAACCAATGCACACTGGGCAGAGGTTAATGCGTAATTAATATATACAAACTTTCTTAATTAACATAAAATGCATTAAATACACATTAAATAAACCTATAAATTGCTATATTTAAACATGATTTTGACTTGAATGAACCTGAATTTAATGCATTTTCATGTTAATTAGGAAAGTTTGTGTATATTAATTACACACTAACCTCTTTCCAGTGGGCATTGGTTAGTAAAACCCAAAATGTATAAGGAATTTTGATCAAGTTTACTATATTACCCTTGTTTGAAATTATTATTACAAACTTTAATTAATTAGTTAAAGGTAAAATTGTCATTCTGTCAAAAGTAATAAAAAGAAAGGAGTAATAAATGCATTTTTCTTAAACTGTGTGTTTTTTTGTCGTGAGACAATAATTTTGGGACAGAGGGAGTACTAAAAAGGTATCAAATATTTTTTTGTCTTCTTTGTTTACAGTACTACACAGTTTTTTATCAGTTTTTGTTTCGCATTTTTTGACAGTTTAATTCTTTTGACTTGTTAAACTTTATATTTTTTGTTCCACACTTTCTGTTTCACAGTTTTATAAAATAAACAAAATCAAAAAAATCAAAAATCGCAAAAAAAACCTTTTTTTGGTTAAAAAGGGTGAACTTATATTAATCAATAGCAATGTTACAACAAATATTGAAAAGAGTATGGACATGCCCAAAACTCATACTATCAAACAGAAACATTCAGACAAAACAAAGTATCCATATCTCGGATACCATACTAAAAAATTGTCTGATATATGTGAGATATCAGACACCCAATTCAGAATGCTCACTATTATTCACTAACACCATACCTTCTTGACTACATTTCCCAATCCATGGAACCCTTAAAACACTCAACCAGCATCCACAGTATAAAAAGGGGCTATAAACTGGGCATCATCAAGCAAGGTAATAGCACCCAATCTTTAAAAATAAGAGGTTATACCCAACTAGCTACATTTCCAAGTCATTAACCCCTTTGGGTTAGTTAGCAGCTAGACCTCACTAACATACCCAAAAGGAGAAAAGAGGACATGGCATCACTAGCCAGGGAATACTCACCCTCACCTAGAATCTAGCCTTTCCTCCTTCAGTGATGTAAAGCCAAGACCAAAAAGCCCTATCTTTCATGGCTCTCTATTCTAGGCTACTTACACCACACCAAGCCCTCTTACCCTTCACACCAGGAAACCTACCTTATGGAAGCAACCCCCACTGACATGTTCAGATAGAGAAACAATCATAATTTCCACTCATGGCCAAATTATATTATAACCTATAGAACAGTGCACATAGAAAGCTACCAAATTACAAGGCCATCTGATGTAGAAAGATTAATTTAGTGAATGAGACACATATTTGCAGGTATTCAACCTGAAATACCACAAATTGGTACATTATTCAGGTGTTTAAACTCATTTCCAACCACCCCTTAAGAAGAAGAGCATGCATAAACAATCTTCATACCAATTCAAGACTTACTTCGGTTCTTCTAATCAAATCACCTCTTGTAACCAATGATTATCTCCGTGTAAACTTAACATTCCAAACTGTTTCAGCCTGGATGATGTTTGCATTACTTTTGACATTGATCGAGACCATCTTAGCTCTGAGTTCTTCACATATAGTCTTAAAAAGATCTTCCTCATCCCTTCTGCAACTGTTAAAAAACCTCTTATTTCTTTCTTGCCATATAAAATACACACTTGCAGCAAGGCACAGTTTCTTAATAGCAAGGCACGGTTTCTTAATAACACCTCAAACACTTCTTTGATTATTATCATTACTCATTTCTTCTAAAATATTCCCCTATTTATCTTCCTTTAACCTCAGCTTAGCCATATCACATATCTTCTTCCAAATGTACTTAGAATATTTACACTTAAAGAAAAGATGTTCATGAGAATCAGGCTCTTTATTACACATACTACATTCAAATCTCTTGTTTGGGTACCATTTTCCCATTATGTCTTAAATGCATAACTTTTCCTTAGCAACAAGCCAAAGAATAAAGGTATGTTTTGGTATACAGTTTGGATGCCATATAAGATCACACCAGCTAACTTTCCCACTGCTAACTCTCACATCCTTCCAAACAATGTTGGTAGTGAATCTCTTTTCCCTCTCATTATTATCAACCCAAATAGCTTTATCATGATGATTACTAAGGATTGGTACTTGAATATTGACAATCCATGGATATTTGATGAACCATTGTTGGGGCCATTTCCATCCATTGTCACCCAAAACATTAATTAGCTTGTCCTGATCGAATCGCAAAAAACCTAAAGAAGTACAAATGGTGTTTTAAGGAGGGTCTTTATAACCAATCTCAAGATCATTTGCATGTTAACCCGTTTTATAACCAATCTCAAGATCATTTGCATGTTAGATCTACATTAGTGGATTCTTGGAATGTAGAAGATGCCATAATCAAAATATGGATGGTCGATTATTTAGGTAGATTAATCATATGAGAATGATTAATTAAAAAGGGAAAAGGAGGGGGTTTGTGACACATGATTTAGAGGGGTATGAGTTTGAGGTATGGGATGGGTAAGAAGAAAGTGAATGAAGTTGATTTCATTTCTCAAGGAGTGAAATTGATGTCTAGAAAACTTGCAACAATGACAAAAGCTTGAGTGGAATTCAACTTGAGCATGAGAAGGAGGATGATTTTTTTTTTGGTGGTGGTGAAGGTGGTGCATGAATGTAGGCATTGGATGGATTAGTGTGTGAATCAAGGATGGTAGAAATGTTGTGAAGTTGGTTGATCATTTGATCTCTTAAAGGATTGTATGATGGTGGTGAAGAAGATTGTAAATAGACTCTTGGAGGAAGTGGAGGTGAGTCTTTTTGGGAAGAAGGTAATGATTTTGGAGTTGATGTTTTGCGTTTCCATACTTGTCTTACTGACATTCTTGGTTTTCTAGAGAAGTTAGAATGGTGGTTTGATCAAGACATTGATGATGAAGGAGAAGAGGATGAAGAAGGTAAGGGTGGCAGTGAGGTATGAGAATTAGATGATTTAAATAATGGGAAAGATAGTATAACATGGCAAAGCATGGTTTGGATAGAAGAGGATGCCAAAGATGGTTTAGCTAAACAGGGAAATGCCAGCTTGAGGGTATAGGTAGAGGGTCAAAGATACAGAAAAAAAGACAAACTCAAAATTTTCGTTCCCTGTCGGCGGTCCCATATCACCAGGCGGTCCCAAATATATTGGGGGGCCGTCGGGTATTTAAAGGGGCCATTTTCTGGAAGAATAAAAATTTCCAGTTTTTCCCTTTTCTTAAGTCCAGTGATTTCGGCATCTACCAAATTCAAGAATCAACTAATTCAAGCAATAATATGTAGTCCTAAACTAGCATACAAATCATTTAGCAAGTAGAAGCATTGTTCGCATGTCACATTCATAAAATTTGCTAATCATAAAACGTTGATAGGATGATAAGATGGAGAAAGTCATCCAAGTCAAATGTAATTGTCATTTGCCATTCCTAGTCCTAATAATATAAAAAAACCTTAATGTATTAAACAAGAATAATAATAATAATAATAATAATAATAATAATAATAATAGTCTCTTAGTAGTTATGCCAACATGTTCACTTCCGTTTTCCACCCATCATGTTCTTGAGAGCTTGTCCAATTGACCTTAACCATTCCCGGTGAGCATCTCGTTGTTGGGTTTTAAGATTTATAGGTTTGGAGAGATAGGTGTTCAAGTCATGACTTTCATGGGGAGGATTTTGACGGACTCTAGAGACATCATTGGACGAGGATGAGACATTTTAGGACGGAAAGGAAGGATTGGAATAAAATGATTCATTATCATTTTCATCAATGGTATAATCCAACGGATGAGATAAGGATGGATGATTTAAAGTGGTGGAGGAGGAGCTAGCATTTTATTCATGAGGTCTTTTCTTGCCATGATCCGATCGCACCTTTCGCTCATAATGAGGAGCTAGGGGATGCATGACTCAATCATGTGAGATGTAGTGATGAATTTATAGCTCAGGAAAAATGGACACAACATGTTTGAACAATCTAGTCAAAAGCATTCCATAAGGTAAGAGTTCCTTAGGTTTGCTTCGAGTCATTTCCATTCTTTTGAGAATGAAAAATGCTAGATTGTATCAAGTGGAGGTTTCAATGCAATAAAGCATATGACAAAGACACGCGGAGACATGATCCTTATGACCTCCTGGACAAATGGTATTTTCACGAATGATATCAACCCATGGTTTTATATGAGGTTGAATTTCGCGAGTTAAGATTTTGTTTTTGTCGACGACAATGGTTTTCTTGTTTTTAGTACGAGTGATTTGACCTTGTCAAGGAATTTGAATAAAAGACTTGACGACACTTGGAGACGAAGGAGTGGTTTTATAATGACCTTTACTTGGAACACTTATTGACAAGTAGTCGAGTGACCACATGTCGGTGTGTGACGCTTGACCTTTGAACGGTATTTTTAAGATTTGACCGAATTCCTCAAGAGTGAGAGAGAATGACTTACTTTGTATAACAAAGTTGACCATAAAATGACCCGTAGAGTTATAATCAAAAGTTAGTTGTCTATAGAAATCGAGAACAAAACGAGGAACAATTTGTTCGTTTAAGTTTAACAAACAATCAAAATCAATTGATTCAGACTTAGCACGGATATGACTCATGTTTTTAAAATTTTGACTCACAACCCTACCCTTATGAAAGTATCATTTTTTAAGACTTGCAATTGTGTTTCGTAAGGGTTGATTAAATTCGTTTGATATGAGTGGAATGTAGTTTCGGGTCTTTTGATGATCTAGTGAGGTAATTGGAGGCATTGTCACCTAAAATGAAACAATCAAAGTCATATTTTAATATCTTACATTTGTGTTGATATTTTGAGTTCGTGCATAGTATGTGCCTAGATATAACAAATGTGAAGTAACGATTAACTCTACCTAAAGAAAATTAAAATCTTAAGAGTTAATCCAAACACTCCTTAGTTTGATTTTGCTCATTCAAACATGTTGAAAAATACATATTAATTATGTAACTCGAATTTTGTTCATGAGATCATTATGCATGTGTTTGAAAACGTTTTTGAGTTGTATTAACAATGCATAACAACAATTTTATAATGTTTCTAACGTGAGTGATTTGAAAATAAAATTGGGGTTTTGGTTCGAAATCAATTTTTGACAAACTCACAAATGTATGCAAATCCTATGTCTACGGGAAGCATATTAGTTATACATTGTATCCTAATAGTCATAATTGTACAAAATTGAAAGAAAAATGAAAAATCCCCAATTTCAATTTTTGTGTTCATCATGAACCCTAGACTCAAATTGAAAGAAAATAGATGAAATGACTTACAATTGATGATGTTGATGATGTTATGAATAATTGTAGGTGTTGATTTTATCTTCAATTAGTGTTTTAATGGGTGATTTTGAGTTTTTTGGTTGTTTTGGTTATGTTCGTCGCTGCAGAGAAGAAGGGGTATGTTTGGTTTTGTTTTTGGAAATTTTTTGACTAAGTGTAAAATATGGTGTCTGCTGTTGGCGGTCCTATATTTATCAAGCGGTCCCAAATATATTGGGGTCCGCCGGGGATATGGGGGCCGCCCTCAGTAAGGCGTTTTGGACTTAGTTTCGATGAAATTTTTTTCAAAGAGGAGTGACATTTTAATTTGCATTTCGCGAATTAAAAATGCTTAAGGTACTTCAGATGAAGTATTTAAGTTGTCACGTCACGGAATAAAACACAGACTAGAATTTAAACAAAAGAAGGAGAAGCGGACTAATGAGATTTCTGGAATGTGTTCCATCATTCCTAAACCAAGACGTATATAGTTAAACGATTCACATTTAAAGGGTTTCGTAAGAATGTCAACGATGTTGTCGACGGACGGTACTTTTTCGATTGAGATATGTCCTTTCTAGACATTATCACGAAGAAAGTGGTGACGAATTTCGATGTGTTTTGTTCGAGAATGTTGCACATGGTTTTTGCTAAGGTCAATCGCGCATTTATTGTCGCACATGATCGGGACGTCGTCGAGTCAAACGTCGTAGTCGATAAGAGCTTGTTTCATCCATAGTGCTTGTTGACATGCCTTTTTGGCGCTTACGTATTCGGCTTCGATAGTGAATATAGCAAGAGTGGTTTGTTTCTTCGAGAACCAAGATGTCAAACAACATCCCACGAACATACAAATACCGCTAGTGCTCTTTCGGTCCACATAATCTCCCGCATGATCAGAGTCGGCATATACTACTATTTCTATGTCGGTCCTCTTAGGATACCATAATCCTAAGTGCGTAGTGCCTTTAATGTATCAGAAGATACGCTTAACCTCTTCAAAGTGAGAGGCTTTGGGAGCCTCTTAGAAGCGGGCACAAAGGCAGACACTAAACATGATATCGGGCCTATTGTCGTTAGGTATAATAAACTACATATCATGCCTCGATACTTGGTACTATCTACCGACTCACACTCTTCGTCTTTCGTGAGTTTGGTATCGGAGGACATGGGGGTTTTCATTGGTTTAGATTCTTCTAAGCCAAATTTCTTAAGCATTTCTTTAATATATTTAGATTGATTAAAGAAAATACCATCTTCCATTTGTTTTATTTGTAGTCCAAGGAAGAAGTTTACCCATCATGCTCATCTCGAACTCATCATGCATGATTTTGGCAAATTCATCACACATGTCTTGACAAGTCGAACCGAATATGATGTCATCGACATATATTTGAACGATGATGAGGTTTGAACTTTTCTTCTTAGTAAAAAGAGTGTTATCTACCATTCCCATTTTATATTCATGTTTAATAAGGAAAGCTTTTAATCTATCATACCAAGCTTTGGGTGCTTGTTTAAGACCAAACCATATAAAACTTTCTTTAGTTTATAAACATGATCCGGTTTCTCAAAGTCAATGAATCCCGGAGGTTGGCGCCACATTATACTCCTCATTGATTAAAACGTTCAGGATTGCACTTGTACATCATTTGGAATTATCTTAAAGTCGAAAGCAAAGCATAAGCTATAGTATCCTAAATTGAATCCAAGTCTAGCAACTAGGGCATAAGTTTCTCATATATCGATGCCCTCTTATTGATTATAGCTTGAGCAACTAACCTAGACTTATTTGAGAATCAATACCATTTTGTTAACTTGTTTCTAAACACCCAACTTAGTTCCTTAATTGGTCATTATTCATAGGTTGTGGAACTAACCTCCCAAAGTTGTTAGCAATGAATTGATTTAATTCTTCTTGCATAGCGACTATCCAACTTTCATCTGTTAAGGCTTCATTCACATTCTTAGGTTCTATAGTTGATATAAAACAAAAGAAGTTACTTTGGTTTTGAGCTTGTGATTTAAGGGTTCTTTGGTTAAGGTTTTCTATGACATTTTCTAATGGATGGTTCCTAGATTCCTTAATATTGACCATTTTGTCAATCTCTAAAGTTTCATCCTCAATGTCATTTTCTAGGTTTTTCTTTTCGGTAACCTTAATTGCTTCTTCTTCATCTAAGTCATCATCCACCAAAGGTGATGTCTTAGAGGGTGGAGGAGTTTCATCGAATGTCACGTTGAGTGATTCTTCGACTTTCCTAGTATGTTTGTTAAGGATGATGTAGGCTTTACTATTTTGTGAGTAACCTAAAAAGATACCTTCGTATGACTTTGGGTCAAACTTTGTAAGGTAGTCTTTAGTGTTTAAAATGAAGCACTTGCTTCCAAACACTCTAAAGTAATCTAGAGTAGGTTTCCTACCTCTTAAGAGTTCGTAAGGTGTTTTTCCTAAGATGGCTCTAATTAGGATTCGGTTGAGAATGTATGTTGAAGTGTCTACTGCGTTACACCAAAACTTTTATGGTATGATCTGCTTCGTTCATCATGTCTCTACTCATTTCTTGAAGTGTCTTATTTTTTCCTTTCAACCACGCCATTTGATTGAGGAGTACGTGGAGCTGAGAAGTTATGTGTAATACCATTGGCATTACAAAACTCTCCAAATTGCACCTCATTATCAAATTCCCTACCGTGGTCGGTTCTTATTGACACTATTGTACATCCTAATTGGTTTTGAATTTTCTTACTAAATATTTCGAATTGATCGAAAGCTTTGGTTTTATCCTTAAGGAATCTAGTCCAAGTATACCTAGAGTAGTCATCTACTATGACTAAGGTGTAGCGGTTTCCTCCATAACTCCGTACGGCGGATGGACCGAAGAGATCCATATGAAGGAGTTCTAAGCATCTAGTCGTTGAGACTATATTCTTAGCCTTATGACTAGCGTGAGCTTGCTTTCCAATTTTGCAAGCATCACAGAAGTGTTGATCAAACTTAAGCTTAGGTAAGTTTCTAACTAATTCCTTAGATGCTAACGATTGAATGAGACACATATTTACATGACCGGATCTCCTAGGCCACAACATGGAGTTTTCATCAATCGTTGCTAGACAAATTTTGTCATTAGGCTTATTTCCTAATTTCATCACATATAAGCCTTTCTTCCTAATACCTCTACCTATGACCTTACCACCCTTAGTAATTTTACTATCATGTTCAGAGAAAGTTACTCTACATGCTCTACATTATCTATTTTAAGAGTCGTTCGAAATCGTACATTTTCCAATGATGTTACCGCGAAGATTGCTACCAAAAATAACATTACCTCCGTTTTATGCTTTGTAGCTTGAGAAGAGCTTTCGGTTACCCATCATGTGTCTGGAGCATCCGCTATCCTTTATCCACTCATCGGGTTCCAAGTCGACTCCAAGGTATATCTATTTATATAAGGCAGCACCTCAAACATTTGGTCCCCAATATCTCATGGGTCCAAAGTTGTTAGTGCTAAACATCCCTTGAGTTTGATGCAATTAGTTGGGATGTGGAAATGGAAGACACATTTCCCATGGCATGTAACTTTGACGTGGAAAGTTGTTCTAGGTTATAAGAAAACCACGAGGTTGATTTAGTCTACCAATGTTTCTCTTTGGTTGCGGTGTTTTAGGATGATGATAATTGTTCATGACTTTTCTAGGTGGTGGAGTTTTTGATCTAAAATTTGGTTTTGAAAATCCACCTCTGGGTTTTGATAATGGCTTATAGAATTTCTTGAGTTCATTTTCATTAGCAATGGGAACTTTTACATTGTTTACTATTATGTGTTTTGGTCTAGGACCCAAAATAGATTTTTGAAAAGACAATTTTTTTTTCAGAATCGGTGTACTCAACTGGTGTGCGTCATAATTTTTTTGGGGGTTGCCTGAACACTATGGGGGGCGCCCATATTTATGGGACCTCCATTAGAGGACGCCTTTTTCTGAGCTTTCACAAATTTTATTTCCTTATTTCCACTAGATGATGCTTCAAATGAATTAAACCCTAAACCTAACTTTTCACCGGAGGGTTTTTGATTACTTAACATTTCATTTAAGCAATGTGTGCTCTTTTCAAATTTATTTAATCTAGTGACTTCTATTGGTGTTTTTCATTCTCAATTTAAACATATGTATTTTACACATTCGAGATCAACTCCTTATTTTTCTGAGTGTGACACTTTTTTCTTGTAGAAATGTTATGTTTCTTTTTCTAAATTATTTGGGGGTGGCTTTAATCTTTTGTTATTAGTGATTATCTTTAAACTCATTTTGCACAGATTCGTCTTATTCATTATCTAGCAACTATATTCATCTATATGAAGGTTCTCATCACTAAAGTAGGAGGATTCGGAAACCTACCTCACTTGATGTTTGGAGCTACTTGGACACGTTTCGTCATTGATTTCTTATTCTTCTTCACGTATCACTCCAAGAACTCCAACAAATGTCTTTGGTACTTTCTTTCGATGGTTTTGGACATTCCCACAATAAGATGATTCGGTCGCCATATCTAAAGCATTTTCTATCCTTTTATCGTTTTTTGTCCATATCGGCTCTCTTTTAGCAGTCTTTTTGTCGTTCTGAGGTTTCTCTACGGAATCGACTTTCTCTTGAAGTCTTTCTTCCGCCTGGCGTATTTTCGCTTCACTTTGGAAGCCTCGAACACTCTTCATCGCTAGATTCTTTCTTAGCCTTTAAAGCAGAGATTTCCTTCTTCAACTTTTGCTTGGACTATTCATCGAATCTGTCTTGATGATACATTTCATGAACCTTTAAGGTTCCCGATAAGTTCATCAAGAGATAGTGATGTTAAGTCTTTTGACTCTTCAATTGCTGTGACTTTTGCTCTCCATTTAGGATGTAGAACCCTAAGAAACTTTCTAACATAGTTCTTGCTAGAATAACCTTCATCAAGAGCTTTTAGACTATTAATAATAGTGTTAAATATAGCAAAAGCACTATCTATAGATTCGTCTTTGGAAATGACGAATTGTTCATATTGTTGAACCAAAAGGTCGATTCTTATTTTATGTGACTTGATTATTACCTTGTATGGTGTTGATTAACAAAAGTGTTCCCAAATTTCTTTTGCCGTATTACACATGAAAATTCTTTCATATTCTTTTTAGGCAAGCAATTATAAATAACCATCTTAGCTTCATTATTTTTTGCGAGTCTCTTTTTAAGATCGTCGCTTTATTTTTCAAAAGGGATAACCTCATCTAATTTGGTTTCCGGATTTTGTTGAATGGGTTGAAAATCACCGTTGGTAATAACATATCAAAGATCTAGATCTTTTGATTTAACATATGTCACGAATATATTTTTCTAATAAATAAAACTATCACTTTCAAAGAGTGGTGGTCTTTTCATAGATTGCCCTTCTAGATATTTGTTTGAATCCATAGATCGATCCAAGCTTTAAAATACAATATATTTTAAAAGTCTTGAGTGACCTTGGCTCCTGATACTAATTGTGGAAACTAGAAGGGGGGTGGGGGGGGAGTTGAATAGTTTAAGGGGTTTCTGGTTTTTGTTCGGATTTTTTTTTTTTTTAAAAGTTTGCTCTCAAAATACTTAGATTCGAGTAGTATGTTTAACCAACCAACAATATAAATCAACCAAGTAAATATCTAGACTAATAGTAAATAACAATCATAACAATATAAAGAGATGAGGGAAGGAACAATCAAACCAAGATACCAAGATTTATAGTGGTTCGGCTACGAAGCTCTTCTTCTCCCTACTCCACTCCCTGAGTTTCCCACTCGAGATTTCACTATGTCAACAAGTTCCATTCAGGCGGAGAAAACCGTTTTGTTAATCCCAACTCAGATCTTGCTAACCTTATAAAAGGCTTAGTTGTATTGAATAGATTCAAGACAACTATGCTAAAAACTTTGTTAATACTAAAGAGTATGCGGAATCTACTCTTTAATACTTAGAAGAATATCAATGTAACAGTGATTTGTATGAACAATGTAGTAAACTATATGAACAATGATATAATCAAAAAGCTCCAATATTATTATGATGAATAATATGAGTACTATGTCTAGTACTAGGGTTTACAACGTTGAAGCTATGAATGTGTCTATGATGTGATGATGTAAAACCATAACCTAGGATCTCCTTTTATATACAGTCCTTTACAAGATAACTACAAATCTTCTAAAATTCTACAAGATATGAACATATCTTCTAACTATATAAGATATACATTGAATAAGTCCATACATATCACTAAACATGTCTTTATCTCTTCAACAGTCTTAATCTTCATGCAACAGTGTTAAGTCCTTCAGCAGTGTTAAGATAATAATAGCAGTATTAACATTACTCTAGCAGTACTAACTGGTTAGTACTGTTAGTTATAACTCAAGCAGTACAAACTTTTGGCTTGGCGGTACAAAGTGTAAACCTTTAATTCCCAATAATCCTCCCTTAAACTTGTGATTTACCTTCAAATCATCAAGTTTCTGAATTAAACCTTCTGTGCTGAAAGGATGCTTCCAAACACTTTACTATCTTGGTCTGTTTACTAGTATGCATATTTTCCTTAAAAACTCATTTTCCATCTCTGAATGTTGATCCACTTGCAGCTTGTTACACATCATCAAAGTCATAAGCTCTTTTATCAATGGATAATCTTTCTCAACCAGCATGAAAATATCATGTCCTCTCTCTGTAGACACATGATGAACACCACATGTATCATATAACCTCCATGTCAATGGATCATGCATATATCTCTGAGACTTCCATAACTTATCATCATCAACAGGTTCAAACAGTCTCTTCAACTCTACCTAAAGTTCTCTTTCTTTATCTTCAGTAGGTTTTGTTGAGTTGAATCTTTCATAAACTAGACTCCATAGTCTGACTAGATCATCCCTATCAAAATTCTTTAACATATCTTTAAAGATCCGATATACCTCTGTGTGATTACCTACTCTGATGATCTTCCAATACATTCTTGAGTCTTCAGTGTAAACTTCCCAGTCAATGATTGGGTATTTGGTTTGTAGGGCTTCAACATTCATCCCTTCTTCTGGAACTATGATCATTAACTGTTGTAGTTGTTCTTGAGACAGTTCATCTGATTCTTTATCTTTTGATTCTTCAGCTGGTTCTGATCCTTCTCCTATCTTTTGTCTCTTTGAACTTTCTTCACCAAGTTCTTCTTCTGCACTCCTCTTTGAACTTCCAGTTACAACTTTAGGAACTGTATCATCACTCTTCATTGGAGTAAAAGTATTTACCCTCTTCACTGTTGCTTCAAATAGAACTTTGATTTCATCAAAAGAGTATCCTCTCAACTGCTGTAGTGTATGACTTCCCATATGCTTGATATAGTTACACATATAAGACCTTTGTTGAGCCTGTGTGAGAGGCATGTTCCTCCTTTGTTGAGCTCTTTGTTGGGCAAATTGTCTCTTTCTTTCATTTATAAGCTCTACAAGCAATTTTGCTTTGTCAGCTTCAGAGTATCTTTCTCTTTCTTGTGCTTGTAACCTGTGAGCTAACTCTTCATCAGCTTCAATTTGAGCTTGTATGTTATCCCATTCTTCAGGTTTGAAAGTGCTTGCTTCTTCATGAATACTGGCAATCCTTTGCCTCTCTTCTTCATCAAATTGTTCTTGTAATCTTTGAGCTTCTTCAAACCCAAGCCTTTCTTGTTCTTGTTGTATTTTAGTCTTGGTCTGTGTAGGCTCAGATTCCTCCATTATAGCTTTACCCTTGTCTTTTCTTTTTGCTGCACTCCTTCTGATGTACACTAAACCTTCAGCAGCAACATCATCAACAGAAACACCAGCAGTTTTAACTTTAGGGCTGGCAGTACTAATTTCTGCACCAGCAGTATTAACTGGTACATTAGCAGTACTAACATCTTCAGCAGTGGTAAACTCAAAATCAGCTTCCATTTCATGATCATGCCTCCCCTGAGTCTGTGCACCCATCTGTACCAGAGTAATTCCCTCATCATCATCAATTTGAGCAATCTTCCTCCCCTGTTTGGAAGGATCCTCTTGAGCCAAAATTTCTATATCTGAATATTCTTCCTCCGAGAGAACCAGTCTGTGTTTTCTTCTTGACTTATTGAACTTATCCTCCAACCTCTTGACCTTCTTGATAAGCTTGGTATAGGAAGCACCATACACTTTATCTGTCTGCTGGAGGTCAGTTTCCAAGTGTGTGAACTCTTAGGAGAGGTGAATCATGGGGCATGATAGGGGTCTTATCAGTGTTACCACTACGTTGTCCTGCATCTAAGCTAGAGACAGTAGTGGCAGCCCCTCCATGTCTAACATCCACACCTATGGATGCAGCCTCATCTGCTACATGGGTCTGAGTAGGAGAACTGGGTTGAGGAACCTCAGTTTCCTGTCTGATAAAATCTTTAAGTGTTGGTAAATGATGTGGTTGTGAGGTTGATGGAGAAACTGTGGCTGTGTGATGGGACTCAACTGGGATTGTTGATCCTTCACCCTGTAAAATCTGACCTTGAACAAGCATTGTTTGAAACAATGGAGTGTCCACCCCAGTATATCCCTTGGAAGCTCTTTTCATATTGCTAAATAGTTTTTGAGTAAGGGTGGGAGCAATATAAAGTATTTTATGAGGTAGAAACAGTCTTTTGTGCTTGTTCAGAAAGATTTGTATAAATCTTGGATACATCAAAAATTTAGTCTTAATGTCCAAGTTTTTCACCATGCCATGAAATATCAGTTTTGAAAAATTAAAAGTTCTGTTTGTGGCTAAGCAAATGATAGCAGTTGCTATATTGCTACTAAATTGTTCCCAAGCATTTTTCTTAGAACTTAAACAGTGAAGGATGGTATGTATCAAAAATCTACAATAAGGGGAAAAGTGTCCCTTTTGAAAAGTTAATTTATCAGAATTGGACACATACCCCATTAAAGCAAGTTGCTTAAAAATTTCTGTAGTAGGCAGATCACTAATACCATCAGAGTCTTCTAACTTGAGATGTCTTTTAATAGATGCTTCAGAAACAACCTTGACTTTCCCATCTCATGAAGCAGTGGATTTCCATGTCTCCAAGTCTCAATTGTACTTGCAGTAAGCAGTTTGGCCAAAATTGTTCTAATATAGAACATAGATAGTTTGGACTTTCAGTGAGGATACCTAATGAGATTAGCAGTGAAAAATCAACTATCTAATGAAAACCATCACGTTCCTTATGACTCCTGTAAGTATGCAACCATGTTGTGCTGTCACAGAATTCCAAATTCGCTTATTGATTAGAAGGACGATTAGTAATGCCAGGGATATGATCGTTTATGAGAGAATTAGTGTTTGGTATAGTTAATTGAGATAATATAGGTTATACTTAAGGTTTTGATTGGACCGACTGAATAAAAGTTTGTCTTATCTTGAAGCAATCGAAGGATTTATAGAAAGATCAAGAATTATCCAAATTAAGGAAACCTATAAGCGAAGTAGTTGGCAGAAATATCTCAACGGCTATATTTAATTAAGGAAATTTATGTTTTATTACCCCAAACAGTTAACTAACGGTCTTCTAGCATTAAACTAAAAATTTTTAGCCCATTACTAAGTTATGTCCAGCAGTACTAACTTTGAAGATACCAGTTTTAACCTTAATTTCGTTCAAAAAGTATTTCAATCATCAATCTTGATCTTTAAAGCTCCTCTCTTTGTTATTATTTCTCACTATTTTCTCTCAATATCTTTTTCTCACCAATTCACTCTATCTGTTTTATAATCACACATCTCTCTTCTTTTTTTTCAGCTCACATATCTCTTAATATCTTTTCTCACCAATTCACTCTAATCTGTTTTTTATATCATCAAACATCTCTCCTTTCTATTTTTGACTCACTATATCTCTCAATTCTTTTAAGCTCACTGACAGACATAAATTTGATTTCAAGAAAAAGATTTAAAAGACTTCCCAACTCAGGTGTAAACTTAGCATTAACCCTTGTCAAGTTATCCCTAAATCCGTTCTATCATTAATCAACAGCAAACTTCAAAACAAACTCCCACCTACATGTATCACCAATTCCAATCATACTTACTGCTTATGCTTTTCCTTCCAAGTTTAGTCCAAAACCAAGAAAACACAATCCAAAGCATTATTTCCCTTCTAAAACTAGTTGATAATAATAACTAATAGTTTTAAAAGCATTCTTTTGTATAACTAAAAGTACTAAATTATACTTAGCTGTACTAAGTGACACCAAATTGAACAGTATTTAATCCTTAACAAAACTTTACAAAGGTCAACAAAGAGATTAAAATTTTAACGGGTTTAAACATCCAATACTTGGCAACGCAATATTGGAAAACCTTCCCACATCTAAAGCTTTTGTAAGTAAGTCTGCAAAATTGTTATCTGTATATTTTAACCACTTGAATTAACTTTTTATCATTGCAGATTTGTTTTAGTATGAGAAACATGATTCTTAACAATACATATAGTACTGTTATTGTCAATATTAATCATGGTGTGCATAAAATATAACCCATAATCTAGCATTTGATTCTGAATCTTAAGAGTACATGACCAAACAACTAGCAGCACAGAAGGAGCCACATATTTAGCTTCATTAAAGAGGTGGCAACCACAAGTTTTCTTTTTGCACTCATGATTCAATCTTCATCCTAGGATCTGACAACCTCCTATTGGTTTGAATTTTCCTATCAAAAACTAGCACCCAGCATAGCCACTATTCAGAATAAGCCACCAGATCAAAGGGAGAAATCTCCTAGGATAACCAAAGACCTAATTTGGGTGTCCGTTTTAAGATACCTAAAAATCCTTTTTTATAAGCATGTGTGATTTAAACTTTTAGGGTTTGACGTAAAATCTTGCACATCACGATACTGCTAAACACAATACCTGGCCTGGAATGATGTAAGATACAATTCAATTACCAAATCATTTGACTTGTAAGAGATGACATACAACATCATCAAACCATCTGAGTCTTATCTCTACCGCGCACAGGCTTTTTATGTACACACACACACTGGGTGATCTACATTTTGTCCTGACATCTGTAAAATGAAACTTGCCTTAATATTCCGCAAACATATTTATATTGGCTGATATAAATTCCATCTTCTTTCTGCTTTACTTGCCAACCTAAGAAAAATTGAGTTCGCCTATAGAACTCATCTGGAATTTGTCACACACACATCAGTTTCTCAAATTCAATACAGTAAACTCCTTCTTGTAGAGAACCGCGCGCGAAGATAATGTCTTGCATCATAGACCTGTACAACAATACAAAAACACCCGCGAGAGAGAGTGGCTTGATAAACACACACACACTGAGAGGACGCGCGAGCGAGATTCCTCTAATGAAACCCATTGTCTAATTAAGATACTCACACACCAACTAGATCTCTATCCTCCATCACACTCTTCTTGGAGCTAGAACATGCAAAAACCATCACAAGTGCGAGGAGTCACCACCTTATAGACCATTGTTTGGATTGTTAGGAATCTTCAACCCTAAGGCTTGACACACATATACCATCCTCTTCAATCTTACCAATTAAAAGAAACGCACTCTTTACAACAACATCTTGATACACCCGCGAGCGTGCGCATCCCGTATAAAGGAAGCATAAACACTAAGAACCTAGCTTCTCCCCTATATTCTCGCAGCCCAACCAGTCAATTCTCTACATACGGGGCAAAAACTTCATCATAGTCACATGCCTTCTTCTTACAACTTCATACCATACCTCCCTGAGCAACGCCTTAGCCTTTGTTCCTGATGACTATTGCCTCTCCACAACACACACACATGTTTCTAAAAATCCATTATTGTACTAATGGACACAATCCGTTAATGACACATCCTTATACTCTCTATCCAAGTTTTAAATTTAATGTTATTGACTTTAAATGGGAACTGGAGATATAGAGTACGCTCAATCTGTTTAAATTAGTGACTATATCTCTAGGATTTAATTTGGCGTAGATTGAATTGGATTTGGATTTATTGATTTAATTTATTGGTGGACACACACACACACTTTCAAAAGGATGTTTATTGATAGTATTTTAAATGTAGAGATGTGGGGTGACACACACACACAAAGAATAGGGCGAGTGACGAAATTGTGGTTGGGTTGTGATAATTTGATAAGGGTGATTGTGTTGGTTAGTTTTTGTGGAGGGGGGGGCACATTGTTAGTTTAGTTTGTGGGGGGTGGTTGGTGAAGATATGAATAGGAGGGGATTTAAATTGATGTGATGATTTTCTACAAGAGATACAGAGATTTGGGGGTGATGGGGTTGATTTAGGGTTGGTTATGGTGGTTTGGGAGGGGGAAAAGTACAATAATGGTGGGTTATTGGGGGTAGGGGAAGTTTTAGGTAGGAGTTGATGGGGGTAGAGGTAATAATGTTGATGGGTGATGAGGGTGGGGGGGGGGGGGATGGAAGGGATGGGGTGATGATTTGAATTGTGTAATTGACACAATAGTGGGTATATGGGGGTGGGGGGTTATAAGGATGATGAAGAGGGGTAATTGTGATAAGTTTTGGGGGGGGGGGGGGGGATTGATGATAGTACATGAGGGTTTGTGGGTGTTGTGTGGGTGATGTGGGAATGTAGTGGTGATTTGGGTGGAGGGGGTGTTATTGGTGAAGGGGGGTGTGGGGTATAGGTGTATGGTGGGAGGTATATATTAAGGTTTGGGGGTGGGGGGTTGATATAGTGTGTAGAGGGATTTAGTCCTTTATTTTATTTCATGGTTGTATTTGTAGTCACTTTAAGGAGAATGTATTGTATAAATAAAAGAGGGAGGAATAGAAATAATAGTATAATTAGATTTTGTGTGGGTTTTTATAATTGGGGAATGATTATTTGGTTTTGGGTGATGTATTTATAGGTTGTGATTTTTTGGGTGAAGTAGGAAGGGAGTTTGGGGGGGTGTAAAGTTTTGAAGGGGGGTGGGTTGTGGGTGAATTATATATCTCTCTATCTCTATCTCTATTATAACACACCTTTGAACATACAGGTTTTTAGGTTAATTTGGTGAGTGTTGGTGGTTGTTTGGTTATGTATAAATTTGGGGAGGTGGTTAGGTGTGGATGTGTGGTAAGTAGGGAGTTGGTAGTGTGTGGATGTTGGGGGGGAGGGGGTGTGGATGGGGGTAAATTAGTTTTGTTTATATGGGGGGGTAAGTGATTTTGGGGGGTTGGGTGTAGGTTAAATTTTGGTGGGGGGGTGGGTTAGGTGGTGAGGGAGTTCATGGGAGTGGAGGAATGTTGTGGAAAATTAGGACACATACTACAGTTGATTATTTTGAGGGTTGGATTGTGAGGGTATGGTTTAGGGGGGGGGGATATATGGTATATACTATACTAGAGCGAGATATACACTCTGAGTGAGAGAGAGAGTGTGTAATCTATATATCTAGTGAGAGTAGAGGAGAATCTCTATCTGGGTGGGGTGGGGTGGTGTGGTGTGGTTGGGGTGTGGGTGGGAGGGGGGGTGGTGGGGGTGATTTGGTGGGTGGGTGGTGGGGGGTGGGGGGGGGGGGGTTTGGGGGTGTTGTGGTTGTTGGTTGGGGTGGTTTGGGGTGTGATGGGGGGTGTGGGGGGTGTGGTTTGTGATTCTATGTGAGGTGTGGTATTGTGTGGTGGTGGGGTGGTTGAGTTCATTGGTTTTTTTTGGGTGGGTTGTGGTGGTGGGAGTGAGAGAGTGAGAGAGATGGTAGTTGAGATGAGAGGTGGGTGGTGGGGGTGGTTGGGTGGTGGTGTGGGGTGTGTGGTTGAGGGGTGTGGGGGGGTGTTTGGGGTGGGGTTGGGGGGGGTTGGGGGGGTGGGGGGGTTGGTTGTTGGTTGGGTGTTGGTGGGTGGGTGGTGGGTGGGGGTGTTGGGGGGTGGGTTGGTTGGTGTAGTAATAGTGTATAGGTGGTGGGTGTATGGCGGTGATTATGGTTTATGTATGTGTGTAAATGTGGTTATTGTATGTGTGTATCTATTAGTGGATGGGTGGATCATTTTGTAATTATAGTGTGTATTTTGTTGTATAGTTGGTGTGGTGTGGGGTGTGTGGGGGGTGGGTTGGGTGGTTGGTGGGGGGGGGTGGTGGGTGTGGGTTGGGGGGTGGTTTGTGGGTGTGTTTGGGGTGGTTGTGGGGGTTGGTTGGTTTGTTGTTTTTTTTGGGGGTGGTTTGGTGGGTGTGGTGGGGTAGTGGTGGTTGTAGGGTTTTTGGTGTTTTTGTGGTGTGGGTGTAAGTATTTTTTTGTTTTTGGTGGGAAGTTAATTAATGGGATAGTTGTTTAGAGTGATTATGTTGTGTAGAGGTTTGGTGTGGATAGGGTGGGTGGGGAGTTTAAATTATGGGTTATGGTTATATATGGTTAAAGTTGGGATTTTGACAGCATTAACTTACTGAATGTATTTTTTTGGCCTAGTAGATTAACTATTTTTGGCCATAGCAGTTATAAAGTTTCTCCCTTAGCATAATAACTTATTGGTAAAAAAAATTTGCTAGTAAAAAGTTTTTAGTTTGATAATGGACTTTTTTCAGTTGATTATTATTGGTCTAAGCACTTATATACTATAGTTATTGGGATGAGCAATAATAACAGCCTAGTAGTATTAAGTGGACTTATGGGCCATTATCATTAAAACTACTCTTGAGATAGCCGGTTACCTATAGAGTACTATGCGGTGATCTTTAATGAGCAGAATAATTGAAATTCCCCATTGTAAAATTATACCCCGATACCATCCTTTTCCTTTGATGGTAATTGCAGTTAGCCTACATATGGTCAAAACTTCCACAGACAAAACAAGCTTTATTATACATCACAAAGTCACTTCCTAGCTGTTGGGATTCTGGATTATCTCCCATTTTCCTTTGATTGTCCCATAGAGTTTGTGTGATCTTAACATATTCAGCAAAAGTAACAAGTTTTTCTTGTTGTTGAATTAATAAAAACAAAATTTATCTGTTAGCAACATTAAGAAGGACAGTTATCCTTATCTTCTAACTTATCATTTAATAACCAACTCCTCAACTAAATTAGGGATGGGCATCAGTGAGATTTTCATAGAACCTCGAGGATAGAGATATGGTTCCGTACAGACTGGAGACGGGCCGGTGGGGCGTGTGAGGGGCCGAGAGATGCGAATGAGGTGTGGTGGTCCATGTGGGCTAGTCGCGGTGGTGTCAATGGGATACGTCGAGGCTGTTGTGTGAGTTTATCTTGGTTCTCTCGTCTTAGATGGGTATACGGAATGACTCACATTGTGGCCTTCAGTTCCAGGAATCCAAATTAATCACTATAGCAGAATTCAAACTAGCACAGGTGCACATAATACCTCTGAAGTTCCTGCGCTATCACTCGGCTACAGGACTAGAGTGTCACGGCGCTCTAGAGCGTCTACTAACTATTAGTACCTACACTACTGGCTTTAGAGTAGACGCCTCTATTCTATACTTTCTCTCTACACTATATATTCTCTGACAGTCCTGAGTATTGCAAGCTATGGTCTACGCTACAGATTAGATAGCAAGAATATCAAATTTTTCATCATTAGCTTGAAGACATATTCTACCTGACGGTTACTTCTGTGAATATCTCTGCTGTATGCACAGTTAGTCCTTAGTTTTTTTTCTAGACAGAAAGATTAAGCTGCACAACAAGTAAGAACACGAGTCAGTCATTTTGATAAGAGGACGGACGAAGTTGTTCATTTTATAGACTTTCTGTCTAGTGTGTAGTGTCTATACTCTCTATAATAATATCTTTTCTCTATATCTATTTATGTACTATAGAATGCTACAACCCCATTATCTCTTATATAGTCATGCTTGCGCGTCGACAATCCTAAAGCATGTACATGATTCTAACATACACTCTATCTCTCTTACATATGAAAAAGCTAGCTACATACAGCGAGTAAACTTGTAGCAGATCACAACGCCTAAGGAAATCAAGAACACATAGCGAATAAAATCAAAAATCCCAACAGCTAGGAATTGAGCTTTTTTTGATGTAACAATAAGCGCTGTTTTGTCTAGTAGGAAGGGGCGTGAATGGGGTGAAAAAAAAAGAGGATTTTAAGAGTTCTACAAGCTTTTAGACAGGTTTTTGGAAAAAAAGTCTTTATCATTAAGTACCTAGTGTCTGAAAAAGCCATAATAGCCATGTTCTTAAGGGACTTCTTCATCTACCAGAAAGCGCCATACAAAACCAGTTCCATCAATAGCCATCATGGCTTTGGAAGAAATTTCTTCCATATTTATAGTCCTTCTAGAGCTGTCTTGATTCCTGCTCCTGTTATCTTGATTCTTAGGTCCTCTGCATTCCCTTGCAAAGTGTCCCAACTTGTGACAGTTGAAACACTCCACCTTTGACTTGTCATATCCAGCTGTGTCACTCCTATTGATAGTAATCTTTCTACCAGTTTTTTGGAAAAACTTTCTTGTCCTCATGCTCAGCAATGCTAACTGTCACTTCAAATCCATCTCTTCTAAGTCATCTTCATGGATTTGTTCAAGATCCTCATGTACAAGTTGAGACCCGTTTGGTTGACTGGCCAAAAATGCATAAACAGTGTCATCACTTAAGTTAGCAGTACTAACTTGAGTACTAGCAGTGCTAGCTTGAGTATTAGCAGTACCAACTCCATATGCAGTATTAACTTAATTAGTACTGCTAGTAGATAACATAAAAGCCAAGTTCTGAGAACTTGAGCTTGCGGTTCCTTTAACCTCTTATTCAACAATCTTGAAATTGTTGTAGAGATCATCAAAGCTCATTGTGTCTAGATCAGGTTTATTCCTCCAGACCACAACATGAGTATTCCACTCAGAAGGCAGACTTCTCAAAAATTTCAAATTAAGATCTTCTTGTGAAATATTTTCACCAAGGATAGCCAACTGACTTATAATCTTCTGAAGCCTATTAAAATATAATCAAGAGACTCTGTGCTTAGAGAGCTAAAGTTCTCATACATTTGCTTCAGAAGAGTCTTTTGAGTCTTCTTTGTGGCATCATTACCACCAAATATTATTTGTATAGCAGCAAACAAAGTCTTGGCATCCTTGTACTGATTATATTTTAGTAGATGTTCATTTGGAAGTTCCATTAGCAACATACTTCTTGCCTTCAACATCATTCTACTTCTCTTGAGTCTTTATCATCATGCAATCATAGACCTGGTATTAATGTAGTTGAGGAACCATCAGCATTTGTTTGTTTGTTTGAGCTTACTGTTTGAGATTGAGTTTCCATTCTTATTACAACCCATAATACATAGTCTTGCACTTGGAAAGTATTGCTTAAAACTTAGCTTCCACATATCATATTCATCCTGTTTGAGAAGGGGCAACTTTACAGTAGTATTGGTTTGGGCAGTTTCTAGATCCATCTCTTCCTTGTGAGTAAAGAGATCTTCTAGTTAATTTCTTCTAGATCAAAGTTTCCAAACATAAGCTCTGATACCACTTGTTGATCCCAACTCAGATCTTGCTAACCTTGTAAAAGGCTTAGTTGTATTGAATAGATTCAAGACAACTATGCTAGAAACTTTGTTAATACTAAATAGTATGCGGAATCAACTCTTAATACTATAAGAAACTCAATGGAACAATGATTTGTATGAACAATGTAGTAAACTGTATGAACAATGATATAATCAAAAAGCTCTAATATTATTATGATGAATAATATGAGTACTCTGTCTAGTACTAGGGTTTACAACCTTGAAGCTGTGAATGTGTCTATGATTTGATTATGTAAAACCATAACCTAGGATCTCCTTTTATACACCAAGGAGTCCTTTACAAGATAATTACAAATCTTCTAAAATTCTATAAGATATCAACATATCTTCTAACTATATAAGATATACATTGAATAAGTCCATCCATATCACTAAACACGTCTTTATCTCTTCAACAGTCTTAATCTTCATGTAGTAGTGTTAAGTCCTTCAGCAGTGTTAAGATAATACTAGCAGTATTAACTTTACTCTAACAGTACTAACTGGTTAGTACTGTTAGTTATAACTCAAGCAGTGCAAACTTTTGGCTTGGCAGTACAAAGTGTAAACCTTTAATTCCCAACAAAAAGCATGTCTACAACTGAGTTTAGGGTTTTGTATTTATAGAGTCTGGAATTTGATCAATACGTCGCATCGGGCGATGTAGGATATGGCGTATTGGGGGGTTTCTTGGAGTAGGGACCACGTTCAATATCTTCCAGAAATTTTTATTACTATATTGTGAATACGACGTATAGAATTCTCCTGGATACGGCGTATTGAGCTTGAATTCTTCATGGTTTCTTGTGAAGTGCAGGCACATATACGCCATGTTGATAAAATATAATGCCTAAAAACATGAATAATATTTTTCCACATCTTTACGTTTTGATAATCACAAAATATAAAAACGTTCAACGTAAGATTAAACGTAAACAAGTATTTAGTAGTAAATTCTCATTTCAACAATTACATCACTTAAATGTATGAATAAACAAATGCTTAATGCATTTATGATCAAGGGAAATTTTTATTCAACCTCAAACTTTTATAAAATGGTGTAAACATTTTTATAAACTTACAAAACATTTTCTACAATTAAAAGAAATGTTTTATTCAAAATAAACATTTTAAATTTCAAAATTTTGAACCTAAAACGGCTAGAAAAGGTCCAGTAAACACCTCCCTTGAATAGGACAAAAAAAGGACTGTTTGAAAATGGGCGGCCCCCTTAAATACATGGGCGGCCCCCTTAATTATAAGGGGGCCGACACCCTATTTAAGGTGACCAGCCATAGACTACGCTCCTCCAGTTTTTCCTATAAATATTGGACTATTCCTCAATATTTTTTTATCTTTTGCACTCATTCTTTCTGTTCTAAAACAACCCATACATCTCTCTAAATTCTTTGATCATTTAATCATAAAGCTTTGTTTCTAAGTGATTCAAGCTTAATCCCTCAAGTGCAAGAGAAGAATACTTCCATCATCAAGTGAAGAAGTATTACACCTTAATGTGCATAGCAATCTTGTTGCATCCATATCACATATTTATAAATCAATTGTATATCTTGTAAGTTGTGTGTAGTAGCTAGATCTTTACGATCTTTGTAAGTATAGTTAGATCGTGGTGATCTTAACTAGTAGTGTTAGATAGTTGTAATATAAGTAGTGTGGTGAAGTGAAGTTTTGAAGTTGTGAAGAAGTTGTGAAGTTGTGAATAAGTTTTGAAGTTGTGAAGTTGTGAAGAAGTTATGAAGTTGTGAAGAGGTTGTGAAGTTGTGAAGAAGGTGTGAAGTTGTGAAGAAGTTGTAAAGTTGTGAAGTCGTGAACAAGTCGTGAAGTTGTGTTGTGTTAGATTGGTTCTATCTAAGATTAGAACTCGACATTTAGCTTTGTGTCGTAAATCGGTGTAAGTAACGTTGTGTACAGTTTTCTCCGCCATAAGGGAGTTTGTTGACATAGTGAAGAAAACTCTCGAGTTTGGTGCTCGGGGAGTGGAGTAGGGCGAAGAGGTGCTTCGTTACCGAACCACTATAAATCCTCCATTAGGGTTTGATGATCTTAGACTTATCTCCTGTATATATACATATCATTTCATATACATGTATTGTTCAATTAATTGTGCAAGCGTGAATTCACAAAAAGTCGAATCTAAATTATTACAAACATACATAAACCATGAATTAAAAAGCGGTAAACTAGTTCAACCCCCTTCAGTTTATTCCACAATTGTGAATCAAGGCACGTTAAAACAAGACATTAAAATAATTATATTAAAACTTGAATCGATCTATGGAATCAGAAAAATATTTAGAAGGGCAATCTATGCAAAGACCACCACTATTTGAAAGTGATGGATTTATTTATTGGAAAAATAGATTCGAAACTTATGTGAAATCAAAAGATCTAGATCTTTGGCATGTTATTACCGATGGTGATTTTCCTCCTATTCAATTTAATCCCGAAACTAAAAAGGATGAAATTGTATCTTTTCATAAACAAAATGATGATCTTAAAAAGAAACTTGCTAAAAATAATGAAGCCAAAATGGTAATATATAATGCTTTACCTCGTAAAGAATATGAAAGAATTTTTATGTGTCAAACCGCAAAAGAAATTTGGGATACTTTGTTAATCACTCATCAAAGGTAATAGTCAAGTTCAAAGCAAATAAAAATAGATCTTCCTTGTTCAACAATATGAACAATTCATTAAAAATAGATTCCGAAGATGGCAACAATAGATAATGCTTTTCGCTAAATTAACACTATATTACTAGTCTAAAAGCACTTGAATGAAGGTTTATCTATCAAGAATTGATGTTAGAAAATTTCTCGTAGGCAATTGCATCCCTAAGAGCGCGCAAAAGTCATGACAATTGAAGAATCAAAGAATCTAACAACTCTTTCACTTGACGAACTTATTAGAAATTTAAAAGTTTATGAAGAAATAAAAAAAGACTCCGAAATCGTCAAAAGCAAAAGAGAACAAAGTAGATCTATTGCCTTAAAAGCTAGAAAGGAATCTAGTGATGAAGATAGTTCAACCTCCGATAGTGAAGCTAAAGAATACGCCATGGCCATAAGAAACTTTAAGAAATTATTCAATAGACAAGGACGATTCGTAAGACAACCATATGAAAAAAGAAAATCATCCCAAAGAAATAAAGATGACAAAAATAGGAAAAGCGAAAGAAAATGTTTCAAGTGTGGAGATCCAAATCATCTCATCGGAGTTTGTCCAAAATAATTATAATATCAAAATAAAAGGCGTTCGTCGGTAGGATCTTGGAGTGGGATAGCACGATGAGAAGAGGAAAAGACAATTGAAAATAGTGTCCTTATGGGTATTAATGCGTCAGATGGAGGTACTTGATCATGAGAGACCGGAGAGTACTTTAGTGATGACCAATCATTACTACCGAAAATACTTTAGTTAGTGAATATAGTAAACTATTAAATTAGGAATAAAATTCATGGCAAAAATAAAACTTAAAACAAGCTAAATAGAATTAGAAAATGAAGTACTAGAACTAAAAGATAAATTATCTAGGTTAGAAAAAGGTAAAGAAGTAATTGAAGAATGTAAATTATGTCAAGAACTTAAGCTTGAAAATGAGAACCTTATAAAAGAAATATCTAGGCTAAATCAATTTAATAATAGTAGTCACTCACTTAAGAAAATAATAATTCTCAAAATACTCCGAGATAAATCCATTAGGTTTTAATTTTATCCAAAGGATCACTATCGAAACCAAATAAGTAAAGTTTGTAAAAGCTCAAGAAGTCGAGTCAAAAGAAAAACTGATAGAATCAAACCCAAAATTTATACTTATAAATAATACTAAAATTCCTATTGCAAGTAATGATGAGGTAAAACGTTTTTACAAACCCTCCTTAAAACCCGGAGTCGAATTTACTAAACCCACAATGAGGTCTAAAATTCCACCTCTGAGGAATGACAATTAATCCTACGTCTTGGTCTAAAACCCCTCAACCTAGAGAGGACCAAGGTAGTAAACGATCCTAATCAATAATAAATCATTCACATCCACTTAGTTTCACTCAATGTAGACGTTGTTCACCATGTATGTGCCAAAACCAAATGCAAAACATATGCGGAAACAATAACTCGTATACATGAAAACGTTTGGGACCAAATGGGCTAAAGCCATCACAATCCATTTAAGTGGTGTGTTTTCTCTACAAACAACTTTGTCCTATGGACTAAAGAAATCATGATAATGTCCCTGAACCTCTAACATTTACATTGTGAAGACATTAACGAAGACTTATCAAAGTCTAAGGTACGTCTCACACGTTAAATTCGTAGAATATAGATATAATAATTAAATTTCTATGGTTTAACTAATATAATGTAAGTATAATTAGTATTAAAAAATAATAGTGTAATTCTCGTAGAAATACCATTTGTTAGGTTTTTCAGCTTTAAAGAGATTAGTTCTCTAATGAACTATTCTTTCGTTATAAGAATATAGTCATTCGTCTACAAAATGGAAATCTCCTATGACCACATAGCAAACTCACAAAGATGAAGAAGAGCAAGCTAGTGGTTGACAATTAACATAGAAGTAGATTAGGTCTCGTCAATGATCAATAGAACATCACTAAGTATGAAACAAACTCCTTCGACCCCAACAGATTGTTCTCGGAACCTTGTCAACCATCAGCCACATCTATCGAAATCAAACTTGATGATATTCTCAACTATTCTTGTATTCATTATTTTCACTATCCCTTTCTATTCACATCCTCAAATCGAATCAATTAAAT
The DNA here is from genome assembly GCA_026074375.1 of Tanacetum coccineum. NCBI lineage: Eukaryota > Viridiplantae > Streptophyta > Magnoliopsida > Asterales > Asteraceae > Tanacetum > Tanacetum coccineum. Next base: position 12,957 of record BQNB010049001.1, on the reverse strand, counting down.
TTTCTTTTCAAAGAAATTAATTCCGACTCCTTGCAAAAAACCATCTATAAATCACCTCTCTTTCCCGGTTCCTGCCATGGTCTAATGTCTGGTGCGTATGGTGGGGGGGGGGGGGGGGGTACACTAAGAGCTCCTTTCAAGTCGGCTGAAAAAAGAAAGAAAAAAGGCTTTCGACGTCTTTTTCCCCCTTCTTCCTTCAGTTGCGAAGGGCATTTTTTTCGGGTTTTCAATTCCTCTCCGCGAGGTTTGAACTTCGCATGGTGGGAAGGCCTCACATTCGCATGCTTCCCTCTAGCAAAGAAAGTGAAGGGTAGCGGATAGCGAGTTGGAGGACGCCTGCAGACCGCGTGTTTGATTCCCTCTGCGCTATCCCTAAGTTGAAGAAGGTTGTAATGGCACTTCAAGCCTCAGTCCCTACCAATTTTTTGAAGAAATGAAACTGACTACAATCGCTCGTTTTTCTTATAGTATGACGTCTTGCTTATCTTCGTCCGAAATAGTAAATAATTTTTTTAATGAAAAAAGGGGTTTAATTAAAAATTTTCATATTCATTCTCATAAAAACTGCCAAAATCAAGTGATCGCCGTGTAAAATTTGGGGTACCCCCTAAAAATTAATAAGGGGACCGGCTACTGGAAACTGAAACCGAGCACCAACCCATTTCAGACGAATTTCTTATCCCAAACACCATTTCTCTCTTCCTTTTCCTCCTCTACTTGCTGTGACGAAAACACAACACCATAACCACAAAAATCAAAACTTCAAATCACCCATTTAACCAAAAATCGCAAGGGGTAATCACTAACAAATCAATCAACAACATCGATTGTAAGTTTTTGATTCGATAATTAATATATAGTATATATATAATATATAACTAAAAAATACTACCAAATAGTAATAGTATAGAGAATATCCCGTTTGATATAAAAATTGCTTGAGGACAAACAATATTTTATCTCCCGGATATCGTATCCCGACAAGAGATGAATTTGAAATCCACGAAAGTGTTTTGTTTGATGCTTGAATATCGAATATATTTTTTTGTTCTAAACTAAAAAAACTATTTAAAACTAGATAGCAAATAACTAATTAAACGAAGAACGATATATTATAAAAGATATGCTTGCTAAGTGTATTGACTAGATCCTTAAGTTTAAATTAAACATACAACTAAGTTCTTTTTGATGAACCAATATCTTTCTAACAAATTATCTTCTCACAACGTTGGCTTATATTGAAAACAACTCTTATTAAGATATCGATTGCTAAATTATTACCTAATTATTCTTACAGCTTTTTCCCGCTCGAATAACCAAAACAATAATTTAAGTAATATAAAAAACACTAATCAATATTTTCTCCTCATTATAATCATAACATATATTCCTGCGCCGCGCGCGAGAGGACCGCGCACATTTAAACAGCATGTATAAAAATCTACTCACTACACATATTAATAAAACTAACACTAATCAATAAAGCAAACATTTTTAAACTAAATAATAAGCTACAACTACTAATAAGAGAAAAGGAAAAGAAAGAAAAAACTCGATTGAAGAAAATGGAGACGAATTTAAACCACCCGATCTTATAAACTTAATTAACACAAAAGAAATAAAACTTTATTAGTTATTATGACTACTTAGTTAATAAAGCTACAAACTTTATATACTAAATAGCCTTAAAAACTAAAAAGCTTTAAACTTTAATAGTAAAATAAGCTTATAAGACCCATAAGCTCCTCGCCTAAGTGTTGGATAGATTTCATCAACATTAAAACAAACAAGGGTTAAGATGAACAAGATAATAATAAGCTAAGACAAAATAAGCTAGATTTTATTCTAAAGACAATAAGCTAACAAAAAGATAAAAACTTTAGATCTAAATCTACCCGAAACTAAGGTGTTCAATCAAGTAAACTCGGATCGGGTATATTTAAGGATTTAGATCTAAGAAAAATAAGCTAAAATTAAAAAGCAACAAACTTTATGCTAGAAAATAAGCTAAAAAGACAAGATCTATTATTTTTACATCTAATCCACCCGAAACCAAGGTGTTCAATCAAGTGAATAAGAGACGGGTATATTTAAGGATTAGATCTAAAAACAATAAGCTAGAAAAATAAGCAATCGAAAATAAGCTAAAATAAGCTCACTCGAAAAGCTTTAAATCAAAAACAATATAAAATAAGCTAGTCTAAATAAGCTATTAAAGAAGCTTATTACAATATAAGCTTAAGAGATCGGATCCAAAAATAAGCTATAAGCATGAGCTTATTTGGAAATTAGCAAAAGAAGAGAAAGAGTAGAAGAATAAGCATAAAAAGAAAATAAGCATTAAGAAATAATAAGAATTAAATAAAAACCAACCTTAAACATCTTCATTAATAAGCTCAAAATCTTGATTACAATAAGCTAAATAAGCTATAAAAGCTTTTACAATAAGCAAACTAATAAGCTAAAAGACATAAAAATAAGCTACACTACTCCTACACTATATTGAAAATAAACTAAATCTTACACTATCTAAATGAGCTGCTGCGTGTGATTTATAGCCTCAAAGGGTGAGAGTGCAATTTTCATCAATTCAGTGTCCAAATCGCGTCTTAGTGTAAAAGTGGGGGGTATTTTCGTCATTTTGTCCCAAACGCGTTATTAACAAGCGTACCTCGTACGCCAGCTAATAACAGCTGGATCCACCAATCATATGATGACACGTCAGCCTTCCAGAAGCCTCGATCCAGAACAACCGACCGTAATTGCCTACTGTATCACGTACCATACACAACCTGTCCATAAACAAGGGGGGGGGGGGGGGGGGGGGAGGAGGAAAAGAAACCCAATCATTACAGGCCACATGTCCATCCCCCACCCTAAGTGGTGCCGTTACGTGCGTAATCACTTCTGTCACAAGTCCACCAAACCACCACCGGAACACCGGTCAACGACGGTCAATAGTGAAGGTCAACGGTGGTCGACTGCAGTCAACGGTGGCGGTGAACGGTGGTCACCGACGGTCAACGGTGGCGGTCAACGACAGTCAACGGTGGCAGACCACCGTCGGACCACCGCCGGACCACCGGTCAACGGTGGTTGACTGCCAGTCAACAGGCGGGTCATGGGCCGAGTCAGGTCGGGTCATGGGCCGGGTCATAGGCCGGGTCATGGGTCGGGTCGGGTCAGGCCGCCACGTTGTTGGGATCTCAGATTTGATTATTACAAAATTACATATGCATAAATGAAGACGAATGAAACAACAAGGGATTAATATGACACTTTGGTATTCTACATATGGAAGAATTAAAAGCTGGAAGATTTCCATGAAGATAGGCATTGAAAAGTCAAAGAATATCAAAGATAAATGAAGGTTTTAATTAGTTTAAATAGCATACAAATATAATATAATTAGGCTTCCCTCGTAAAGCTTAATTCCTCTATCATAAAAGGGATATTAAGAGGAATAGTTTTAGTATCCATGCATAGTAGATCTCTCCAATGAGAGTCTAATAGTTAGTTTATTAGTAGTTAGCTTATTAGTTAGTTTATAGTTTATATATTAGTATGAATAAAGAAAACCTTGTTTGATAACTTATTGTTCTTTATTAATCCGCTGCGTATATAAGTTATCTGTAAAATTAATCCTAGATGGGCTAAACGATTCTCCACAATTGGTATCAGAGCGGGTTGCTCTTGATATCTAGGATCACAAGGTTTTTAGTTTCGATCTTGAACAAAAAGGTTCGTGTTTCTGGATCTTTAGTACATGGTGATTTGGTGAAACTAGGGTTTTCCTACAAACCCTAGATCTGATTAAGAAGAGGAAAAAGACGACAAAATCAATTGATTTTGTGATATTGCTATATGTGTCTAATAAAACCCTAATCTAGGGTTGTTGATTTTTTTTATCAAAAAAGAAACAGGTTGAAGATTGAATGCTTATGTTTTCCTCAAGCTTTGTGAGTCAATTCCTAGGATAGAAAATGAACCCCTAGTAGGGAATCCTGAAGACGGCAGTCTTGATGTGGTTGTTATTATCTTAAAATTGAAACCCTAAATTTTCTAAGGTCTATTGCAAGATTCAGGTATATATGTCCAGATGCTATTCTATTTAAAGCAAGAAATTTTTTCGATAAAGCGAAGTTGTTGTAATTAGCAATACGTGATAGTTTTCAGCTCTTATCTCATTGAGTTTGTTCTGGTGTTGCTTCAGGATGTCATAAAGTTTGTGATAGGAGACAGTCTTCAGCTCTTGACTCTGCTTAACAAGTGTCACAAACCTTTGCCATTCTGGTTGTAGTTGAAGTAAGAACTGTACATTCACTTGATGATTTGTAACATGACACTGATTTCTGACAAGCTCATTCATCATCTTGTAGAACCGTGAGTAATACGATTCAAGTGATTCACCTTCCCGTGATGTGAATTTTCCAAACTCCCAATATAAATTGGTTTTAAGATCTTGAACATTGATTGATTCACCTTGTTTCAACCTTTCAATAGCTTTCCACATTTCACATGCATTCGGACAAGCATCAACTGTGGAGTAGATATCGTTATCTATCCCTGTGAGAATGATCTGAACGGCTTCAGCTTCGGCATTCAGTTGATCGCGTATGTCTTGTGAAACATTCTTATAGTTCTCCATATACCTTTCTGTAGTTGTTTCAGAACTACCTTCAGTAACTAGAACTGTTTTCTCATCCCATTGATACGTGTATGGTGGATTTTGGAGACTGATGTAGGTCGTTTTTCAACGCGTATCAAACAAATAAACCCTCAAATATATATAGAATATATACTACATATACTTAAGCAAAGTATCATACAAACTATTATTAGGAAAGAATAATAAGTAATCATCACGGGTATCGTTCTCCTCAGAGAGAGGTAAATGGAAATCTACGTTCAAGTTATAAATCGAGCTTGATTGTCATAAAAGTTTTTGGTTTTGGTTTTAAACTATTTTTATACTAAAAATTAAACTAATATTAATTCTAAGATTAAAAACTAAAAGATTAAACTAAAATTGATCTAAAAGATATAAATGACAAATATGCTTGCTAAGTGACGTGAAATGTTCCTTAAGTGCGGGCTTAGGTTTAACGAATTAAAATCCTTAGAAAACAAGTTTCAAGAAATTAAATGACAAGTAAAGTAAAATGCTTTTTAAAATAAATGACAAGTATTTAAATTTCATTAAAAGTAAATGACGGTATGTAAATTGGAAAATTGTAATGACTATTAAATTTTTAAACCTTTTTAGAACCGCACTTAAATTCCAAATCACTAATCACTTAGCAAACACAAGTAAAACTACTCGCTACTCATAATGATAAAATAAGTAAAGCAAAACATTTTATACTAAAGCTACACTAATTAATTGAAAAAGGATAGAAAATAGAACCGAATTGAAGAGCCGCAAATAAACGATAACCACATTTATTTAACTAAAACAAATAATCAAATTCAGTCTAGCTAAATAAACCCTTAAGCTTCGCGCCTCATGAGTTGACCGGTACAAAAAGTCAAAACACAACAACAAACTGTTAACTAAATCATACGTACACATGGCCCAATCCAATTACTAACCATACGTGGCCCAATTTTTCAAATAGAATAGGCCCATATGATTTGGGATAAAACTAGTTTAACATAATTTTCAAATAGGATGAAACGAAACGAATATACGAAATGAAATTTCCAAATTTCAGCTATCAGATAAGAACTTTAAGCAAACAGTGATTTTCAAACAACATTAATCTGATTTCGAAGGATTCAAAATAAGCAGTAAAAGTAATAAACAATATAGCGCAACAGTGAATCACGAATAAGCAACTAGAAGAAATCTATTAACCGATGTCTAACATGTTGAGCTTAAAACGAAACAATAAGCAAATGATACTCAGACAAGCTTAAACGAACAATAAGCACTAGAAAAACAGATCGATCTTTCAAATAAGCATACTACAACTGACTAACGATTAAACCGATCAAATAAATATAGGCTGACCGAATCTTAAACGAGATCTACTACTCTGGATAATCTTAATTCTAATAAGCATAAACGATTGCGAGAAGGCTACGAAAAACATCAACAATAAGAAGTCATAAAACTGAATAAGCACTAAACCATAGATCGCAAACTTAATAAGCAAATAAGCTAAACTGAATATCTTGCAAACATATAAGCTGAACGAATCTTAAATAAGCTATAGGAAAGCTTATCAGATCTGAAAAAGCTCGATTAAGAAGCTATGAGAAAGCTAAAAGTTCAATAAGCACTTTTAGAAAGTAAAGAAACGAATAAGTTGCAATAAAAAGCTAAAATGAAACTTAACAAACCTCAAACCATTATCATTTATAAGCTGAAAGATCGTAAGCACGATAAGATTTGCAAAATCTTTTACAACTAATAAGCTAAAATACAGTTTGAAAATAAGCTAAAAACTATTCTACTATGTTCTAACAAAAAAACAAAAAAGAAAGATCAGCTCCTCCAAATTGGTGTCTGAAAATTAATAAAAATGGAATGTCCCTTTGCGTTGGAGTTACGCAGTATTTAAAGCCCCTCGTCATAACCGCCTAATCATTTGCATTTTATTCGATCCTCCAATCCCATATCGCCACGTGGTATTCTCTTATCTGCTTAACTCGTATGTTTCCTTTTGTGCAAGAAATGAATTTGAAGAAATATAATAGCCACGTGTCGGACTAAGATTCGTCCTCCCAATATTGAGTGCTCAGGCACATGACCCTCAAGAATTAATTCTTTGCCATGTGCCGCTGATGTCATCCCAACAAATATAAATCATATTTATTTCATTAATTGGGCTAATGTTGGGCTTGGAAGTAACATGGGCTGGCCCGGCCCATTAAGCGGGTTACGGGCTGGTCCAATAAAATCCGGGGGCACCGTTGAACTCGTAATCTCGCGCTATTTCCAATGGCATGCTCGGGAACTTTTCACGACTTTGTCTTGATTTTGAATAATAGGCACTCTTGATCGAAGCGAACCCGTAAATACCCGTTTTTGCATTGTTTTCAATCATTTTTCCCTGCAAGACATAAAAATACCGAACAAACATATTTGCAATATAATTAAGAGACGATATGGTAAGAATAAGGTCCACATTAAGGTTCTAATTTCGCATGATTTAGGTGTTATCCTTTTTATTTCATCCGCAATAACTCAACTACGAGTCCAGAGACATAGGCTTTATTTGGATAACCCCGGAGTCGAAATTTGGCTTTATTCTTATTATTATTATTATTATAGCAACATTATTAAACCTCGGTCCTTTAGAAGGCTGCAACATCGGTTGTGAGCCGGCACGATGCAGCAAACATATTTCGACCTCGGTAATTTCCTTGACCTTTTAGAAGGCTGCAACATCGGTTGTGAGCCGACAAGATGCAGCAAACTTTTATCAGTCTCGGATTATTATTACTATGTGCCTTATTTAGAAGACTGCCACATCGGTTGTGAGCCGGCAAGAGGCAGTAAACTTTTATCAGCCTATAGTTTTATTATTATTATTATTACCTCCACCCTTTAAACGACTGTCACATCGGTATGCGAGCCGACCATGATCCAAAAGTCTTATTTCGGCTTCGGTTTATTACATAATTATTATTATTATAGCAAAATTTCAAGTCCTATGGTCTTTTAACAACTGCCACATCGGTATGCGAGCCGACCATGGTCCAGGAGTCTATTTCCCCACAACACTGACAAAACCTCGATGTGTACCTTACTTTCACCAAAAGGAATCTTTACGAAGTGATCTAAACTAAGAATCGCAAAAACCAAAGAAACTTTATTTATTTCACAAGATTATACCGTTTATAAGATGATGGAGCAAAAAGCAACAATTAACCTTTATGAGCCTTAAAGAAATCCAACTATTATTTGTTTGCATCTAAACTTTATACTCTACTCAATCATCTCTTGTTCTTCACAATTTAAAATTTCTAATAAAGAAACTCGTGAATACTTAGCCTAACTAATTAAGATCGGCACTTTAACAAGTCACATAGACTGGCAACAATCTCAATTCTAATAAATCAATCTTCGCATATTTAAAATCAATTATGGGAACTTGCAAAGTCTTGACTTTTTTAAGCTAGACTTGCATTTTATAGCTCCTTGTATAAAAGATTAGCAAAATCAATCTATTTAAAGTTAAGGAGAAAGCTAAGATATAAAACCGGTCGGGTCAAAATTTACTTTTCGTTTCTCCCAAACGGAATACTACATTTGTGTCATCTTTTTTCTATTTTTTTTGATTATGTTTAGGAACATAAACTAGATATTAAGACTTAAAAATTTAAATTTTTTGTGGGGAAACGGGGTTGCGAGGGACACAGCAAGGCACAGGTAAAATCACATTTTGATAGAAATCCCCCCCTACACTTAGAATGGAACATTGGCCTCAATGTTTAAAAATGTCGGGTTTTACCCCCACACTTAGGAATGAAAAAGGCAAATGCAAAAAAAATTCCAAGTGTGAAAGTCTCAATTTCCCACCCTAAGAAAGAGAGAAGAGAAAGAAGAGAAGAGAAGTATGATAAAGAAGAATAGAAGAAGAGACGAAGTAGAGAAGTAACATGAAATAGAGAAGAACAAGACGAAGAAGAGAAGAAACAGAAACAATAGGAAAGAGTGAAGAATAGGAAGAAGAAAACAAAAGAGAAACAGAAAGAAAGAAAAGAAAAGGAAAAGAAGAAAAGAAGAAGAAGATGATAGAAGAGAAGAAAGAAAGAAGATGAAGAGAATGAAGTAGAAGAAAAGATAGAAAGAAGAAGAACGAAGAAAAAGAAGAGAAAGAAGAAAAAGAAGAAAGAGATACACTCACTATAATTCAAATAGAATAGAAGTGAAGTTGATAGTAGAAGAAGAAGAAAGAAAGAGGAGACAGAAGAAGAGAAAGAAACAATATATATACATGATCAAGATTAAGGATTCCATAATAAGCAGTAGGATCAAAGACCGGATGATTGGAGGATTGAAAACAAGCACGGGTCTTCATTGATCTTTAAGGAATCTTCAAAAACGAAACCAATACCCATAGAAAGAAACACGGCCCCACCACTTGGGCTATATTATCCAAAACTTATTTATTAAGAAAAAATAGAAGAAGAAAGACACGGGTTGCCTCCCGAGAAGCGCTTGTTTTTGTTCACCGAGTCTTGAGCCTGACTCGATCCCCCATACTTGAGTTGGGTCAAGGGGGATATAAATGGAGATACAGAACATCCGAGTAAGGAATGTCCCCTCCAGAAATCATCATCGGGTTCTTAGAAAAATTTGAAATGATTTCACCTGATGAAGAGATAAGAGAGGAGACATGACGACTCCAGGATTGAACACTTTGTCTCGTTTTCGAATAAAAACGGAATCAAAGTGTCAAACACTGGAGAAAGAGGATCATGGATGAATGAGATAGAAAATTCATCCCATGATAAAAGTCTCTCGAATTGGACTTCAATGAATATCCCTGGATCAAAAATCTTGTTTCCGGATTCGAGGAAATCGTGAGAAGGAGTGAAGTCCAAATCCGGATCAAAGGTGGGAAGGGTGGGCAAAATATTTGGTAGTCACAACACCCGTATCGGTCTCACATAATCAAGCAAATCTCAACATCCGGTGGTTCCGGAGGAGGACGAGAAAGTGACGGATCATTAAAATGATCAAGGTTAGATGACTCATTTTCGGGAAGGGGAAGGGAATCATTATTAAGAAATTCTTCAAGAAAACGAATATCCCCTTCCGAGTCATAATCGTCATCCTCAATGCCCGGTGGCATCGAGTCATTTGTAGCAAGAAATAAGTCGATCTCCTCCATATGAGAGTCACTATCCTCAACGAGGATAGGAGATGGAGAGAGAGACTCAAGAATCATATCAGCAATTTCCAAATTAAGTTCTTCCAGCGGTCGTGGAGATGAATTATCATACAACAAATTCTCAACAAGACGGATTTCTTCCTCTAGATCAAAGTCGGCTTTCTCAATTCCCGGTGGAATTGGATCGATATGAGCGAGTTCACCGGAGAACTCCTCGAGAAGATAATCAAACTTAGGTGAAGAATCAATTAAAATATCACGGTTAAGCAAAGATTCGATAAGATTAGACTCGGCATTGAAATAATGCGGATCAATCTTTGGAGAAATGATTTCTTCATCATCAAAAAGAGGGTTCGAATAAATTTTGAAATTTTCCATCGAAACGTCCTCATCAGAAAGTGACTCGTCATCACTAGAGGTGAAATCATCGTTTGAATCAAAGAGAGGATTCGAGAAAGTTGTAAAAGTCAGAGAAGTTTCATCACACTCGGGCACATCACACTCACTTTCATTATCTGAAAAATCCTCGGACTCACTTGGGATTGGGACAAGGTTCTCAACACTAGACTTTATTAATTCGTCTGATTCCTTTTCAGGAATAGTGTCAAGATGCTCGTCCCCCATTATGAGAGAGTCCTCGGGCTCTCTAGTCGGTTAAGACGGAAGGAAGAAGTGGATAGCAACAGCACGGTGAATATCGAGCAATAATTTCTCTCAAAGGATATATAATCATCCTCGTCTGTCATCATAATTACAAAATAGATTTTTAATACGTTGTGAAAGAAGCAACGATACTTTTCTTCCAATAAAACGCCTCCTTTTTCGCATCTCGATTTCCCAAATAACCATTATAATCTTGCAAGAGTTGTTTAATTTAATATCACAAATCTCTTTCATATTCATCATCAATCTTCTCACCTCGAAATCTTTTATAGCTTAAACCATTCGATATATCCTTAATTTCGTCATCAATCAACCGCTTCTCACTCATTATTTCTTCTATACTCATATCTTTCTTTTTAAAACTCTCCTCTTTATTAATCCTCTCGATTTCAAGAAGTTGAACAGTAGAAAATTGCGGGGATTAAATTTGGCCAAGACCGAAAGAATCACAATATGGGTTAGGTTCATAGTATGTTTGATTAATCGGTTGACATTGAAAAGTTTCATGAGGACCCCCACAGTTTTTACAGCAAAGATATTGTTGTGGAAAACTCGGTGAATTTTGTGGATAATAATTATCACTAAAGTTTTGATTGTAGCACGGTTCCGGCTCATAGACAAGCGGGACTCGTGATGTACAATCGGAACCATAGTAATGATTGTTACCACAAAAATCACAAGAGTATGTCGAGGGTTGTGGAGGTGGGTAAGAAAAATCGAGAGGTGTGTCATTTATAGCAAAACCCCTCAACCCAATAAACTACCTCCCCCCATACTCTAACAATAAGGATTTGGGTCATAGACAAACTCATTTCCGGATCCTACACTGCTACAGCCCGTACAGTTTCCACCATTAAACGGACCTCCACACCACGAGCAACCAAAATAGTTATATGAAGACATGCCGAAGAATTAAACGGATAAAAGGGTAAAGAAAATAAGAATTAAATGAAGTAAGAGGATAAAGGAGATTTATTTTTATTTTTTTATAAAGATAATAAAAATAAAAAATATTTTTGGTATTTTTAATATTTATAAAAGAAAAGGAAAAATAAAAATAAGAAGAAAAGTATTTTTGGATTTTTATATTTTTTATAAGAACGAAAATATACTTTCCGAAGAAAGGATCTTCAAGGCTCGAACACGAACAATCCCGTAAAAATCGCTACACCTCTCCCTGGCAGCGGCGCCATTTTGATGTAGGTCGTTTTTCAACGCGTATCAAACAAATAAACCCTCAAATATATATAGAATATATACTACGTATACTTAAGCAAAGTATCATACAAACTATTCTTAGGAAAGAATAATAAGTAATCAACACGGGTATCGTTCTCCTCGGTGAGAGGTGAATGAAAATCTACGTTCAAGTTGTAAATCGAGCTTGATTGTCATAAAAGTTTTTGGTTTTGGTTTTAAACTATTTTTATACTAAAAATTAAACTAATATTAATTCTAAGATTAAAAACTAAAAGATTAAACTAAAATTGATCTAAAAAGATATAAACTGAAAATATGTGCTAAGTGAGTGAAATGTGTCCTTAGTGCGTGCTTATGTTTAACGAAATAAAATCCTTAGTAAACTAGTTTTAAGAAATAAAATGACAAGTATAGTTAAATGTCTTTTTAAAATATATGACAATATTTTAAATTGGCATTAAAAGTAAATGACGGTATGTAAATTAGAAAATTCTAATGACTATTAATTTTTATAAACCTTTTAAAAACCCGCACTTAAATTCCAAATCACTAATCACTTAGCAAAACACAAGTAAAATACTCGCTACTCATAATGATAAAATAAGCAAAACAAAACATTTTATACTAAAGCTACACTAATTAATTGAAAAAGGATAGAAAATAGAACCAAATTGGAGACCCACAAATAAACGATAACCACCCGATTTATTTAACTAAAACAAATAATCAAATTCGGTTCTAGCTAAATATATCCCTTAAGCTCGCGCCCTCCAAATACGTTGACACGGTAAAAAAGTCAAAACACAACAACAAACTGTTAACTAAATCATACGTACACATGGCCTAATCCAATTACTAACCATACGTGGCCTAATTTTTCAAATAGAATAGGCCCATATGATTTGGGATAAAACTAGTTTAACATAATTTTCAAATAGGATGAAACGAAACGAATATACGAAATGAAATTTCCAAATTTCAGCTATCAGATAAGAACTTTAAGCAAACAGTGATTTTCAAACAACATTAATCTGATTTCGAAGGATTCAAATAAACAGTAAAAGTAATAAACAATATAGCGCAACAGTGAATCACGAATAAGCAACTAGAAGAAATCTCTTAACCGATGTCTAACATGTTGAGCTTAAAACGAAACAATAAGCAAATGATACTCAGACAAGCTTAAACGAACAATAAGCACTAGAAAAACAGATCGATCTTTCAAATAAGCATACTACAACTGACT
>BQNB010049000.1:0-42260 GCA_026074375.1 Tanacetum coccineum | reverse complement strand
TTGTAGGATCTTAAGCAGGTAAAGTGATTGTTGTTGTTGTGAAAAACTATTTTACGGGATTTTACAATTCTTGACTAAAACCGAGATAAGAATCGTATCTTTCACGGGATTTTACAAAATCAAGAAAAAACCGTGAATGATTTGATTTGGAATCAGCGAAAATTCCAAAAAAAACTGAGAAATGTCAATAAATCATGGAAAACGATGTTTTTGGGCTTCGAAAAATCCTTAACCAGCTAAAGTTTGGTTACAGCGTGATCCGTCTCGTTTTTCTCTTCGATTTGAGAGGTCACGGGCCTAAAACGGACTTACGGATCAAAAGTTATGGCTGTTTTACTGAAACCCTTTTCGTCACACAAGTTTTCTAAAAAAAATTTCGTTCGGTTGGCTAGTTCGATCCTGCTTGTTCGAATATGCTTGTTCGATTGTGCTTGTTCGATCGACTCTAGTTCGAATGTGCTTGTTCGATCGTGCTTGTTCGATCGACTCTAGTTCGATCAACTCGTTCGGTCTACGCTTAGAAAGAATCTCGTTCGATCCTAGCAGAAAAACACTCGTTCGATCCTTGAAGAAGTTGCTCGTTCGATCAATGAAGAAGTTGCTCGTTCGATCAAAACAGAAAAAACCACTCGTTCGATCCAAAGAGGAAGTTGCTCGTTCGATCAATGAAGAAGTTGCTCGTTCGATCAAAACAGAAAAAACCACTCGTTCGATCCAAAGAGGAAAGTCACTCGTTCGATCCTATGGAGAAGATGCTCGTTCTTTCCGTCCTTGCGTTTTGCTTAGCCACGTACGGAGTAACCACGATTACAATAAGATTACAAACACTAAGTCGAACCAAATACAAATAAAAAATACAAATACGAAACCACGAAACAAAACAAAAAAAATACGAAACAACCACTAAAACTATCAAAAACTAAACCCACCCGTGGCGAATGATACCAAATGTAGGTTACCCTTTAATCACTTTCACTTCATTATTGAAACAAGAAAATAAGATGAGAAGAATTGGAAGAATTGTAGAGAGAAGTTAGAGAGAGAAAGTAGAGAGAAGAATGAGAGTTGGATGAATACTTGCAAAATTACAAATGAGACTTAACAAGAATCAACAAGCATCAACACCCTCTCCATACTTGGAGAGGGGTATTTATACTTAATACCAAGAGGCTTTCATGCCTTGGTATTTCTACGGGCCGGGCTCGGGATTACTTGGGCTTTCGCCCGATACACGTGACCGGTTAGATTACATTTAAGAGCCCGTTTACCCGTGTAGCCTATTACAACGTATAATTAATTAAGTGACTGAGACCTAATATAATGAACGAACTTCCATTGTTCGACTCAATATATATTTTGAGGCTAACAATCTGTCTGAACATTCCAATCATACCAATGATGAACAAATCATTGATAATCTCCCAAACACTGATGACATTCAGATCCCTAAACACTTGTCCTCTCTAGATGAGGAGGATACTTCAGTACAAAATAAAATTCCAATACTAAATCTACCCTTACCCATTCTATCAGTGGTTACTCTAGCTCCTCAAGATAGATGGTCTCAGGACAAACACATTGAGCTTGTCAATATCATTGGTAATACAGGAGCTGGAATGCTCACAAGAGCAATGGCCAAAGAACTTAATGATGCTTTAGCTCATGAATGTCTCTTTGTAGATTTTCTTTCTAAAGAAGAACCTAAAAAGGTCTTTGAAGCACTAAAGCATCCTGGATGGGTTAATGCCATGGAAGATGAACTAAACCAATTTGCCAGAAATAAAGTTTGGACATTAGTTCTTACACTTTCTGACAAAAACATAATTGGCTCAAAATGGGTTTTTTTTAAATGGATGAAACTAGAATTTTCATCAAAAACAAGGCAAGACTTGTAGCTCAAGGCTACGATCAACAAGAAGGCATAGATTATGATGAGACCTTTGCTCTAGTTGCAAGACTTGAAGCAATTAGAATCTTTCTTGCCTTTGCCACATACATGAGCTTCATTGTTTATCAAATGGATGTCAAAAGTGCATTTCTCAATGGTAAACAAAAAGAAGAAGTTTATGTCAAACAACCTCCAGGTTTTGAGAGCAATGAATTCCCAAACCATGTATGCAAATTGGACAAAGCCCTTTACGGACTTAAACAAGCTCCAAGAGAATGGTATGAAACTCTCTTAACCTTTCTCACTGAACACAAGTTTGTTAGAGGTAAGATAGACAACACTTTGTTTGTCTACAAAACTCAAACTGATGTGATTCTCGTTCAAATCTATGTTGATGACATTATTTTTAGGTCTACCAACACAAAATTATGCAAACCGTTTGCCAAACTGATGACTCAAAGATTTGAAATAAGCATGATGGGTGTCTTCACATATTTCCTTGGATTTCAGATTAAACAATCTGAAAAAGGCATTTCAATCAACCAAAAAAAATATGTCAAAGATCTCCTAAAAAAGTATGACATAAATGGTTCATCAGTGAAAACTCCAATGGTACCCCCTAACAACTTAAGACCTGATCTCAGTGGCAAAGTTGTAAATAAGACTCAGTATAGAGGTATGATTGGATCACTAATGTATCTAACTGCAAGCAGACCTGACATTCAATTCTTAACTTGTCTATATGCAAGATATTAAGCAAATCCTAAGGAATCTCACCTTATTGTTGTTAAGAGAATTTTTAGGTACCTAGAAGGTACTCTTAGTCTTGGTTTGTGGGATCCAAAATGTTCAGGTTTTGACCTAAAAGGATACTCAGACTCTAACTATGGTGGGTGCAAAATGGACAGGAAAAGCACTTTAGGTGCTTGTTAGTTGCTAAGATGCAAGCAAGTGTGTTAGAGTGCCAAAAAAATAGCAATATGTAGCTATGTCCTCAGCTAAAGCTGAATATGTAGCTGTTGTTGGATGTTGTGCCAATATATTATGGATGAAGAGTCAACTCACAGACTATGATATCATTTATGAAAAGGTACCTATATATTGTGATAACAAAAGTGCTATTGCAATCTTAAACAATCTAGTTCTGCACTTAAGAACAAAGCATATTGATATCAGATATCATTTTATCTGAGATCATATTCTAAAAGGGGACATTGAATTACATATCATTCCCACTCAATATCTACTTGTTGATATATTTACCAAGCCTCTGGATGAGCCAACTTTCAAAAGATTGATTGTTGAACTAGGTATGCTAAACATTGATTCAAAACATAAAGCTTCTGTACTGACTGATGAAAACTAAAGCTTCAACTCTTTCATCAAAAACTGAACAAACTTTCATATATTAAATGTCAGTTCAGGTTTTGCATATAACATTTAGCTTGCTTAAGTGAAGTAACTGAGCAATCACATATGTCTCATTCATGGATTTGCATGAGCATGTGTGGTTTTGTCACCTTCGCTGGAGCACATATATTGGTCAAGTCAAGAACTGAACAAAACTGATTTATTTTCTTCAGTTCAGTTAATAAAATGATTTTATCAAATTCTTTAGCTTTCTCTCGAGTGAAGTAACTAAGCAATCACATATGTCTCATTTATGGATTTGCATGAGCATTTAGGGTTTTGGCGCCTTCGCTGGAAGATTGATAATGATGAAGATTACAATGATCTGTTCAGCATAACATAACACCAAACCTAAACCTAGTCTAGCTTTTTCAAACATCAATATCAAGGTTAGTTTTAAAACAAATGTGATTCTAAAAAATAATATTATTTTATTAAAATAATTTCCTTTTCAAAGAAGTTGTTTAATTAAAATATATTAATATACGGCATCCAAAAGTTAGAATGACCTCATCACCTTTCTCTCACCTACTTTTTCAGTTAAATAGACGGATGTTCACTGTTCTAGGTGTCAAATTAATACTTTGCTGACTCTCATGAAATACAAAGTTTAGCACACATGTTGAAAACAAAAAAACATTCCCATAACTTTATAACCTCAAATGATAATTACAATTTCTCAAAGAAAAATTTGTAATTTCATCAATCATATAAATCACAACAAACCCATCAACAACTCACCCTCACAAATTCATCAAGAACAATGATCGTAATTATGGTATATATATATTTATTACAGGTAAATTAATAAATCACTTTTAATCAAAGCGATAAACAAACTCACAAATAAAATATAATTCCGGAAGTATCGATTTCTAAAGTAACCATTTCTAGTCGTTTTTCGGGTCGTTTCTGTTTCGACGAGGCGTGAATTGAACTTTTTGTTGAAGTTTGTGATCGGGATTTTGAATGGTTCAATATTTTTGATTTGGTTTCTATATCTACAAAATATAAAAGCATAAAAAGGCAATTTAACAATTAAGTCAATTACGATTTTAAATTAAAAACGTTAACGGAATAAAAGAAACGCGACAAATTAAGCAACTAAATCAAGTTTTAACCCTAATGATAATGGCAAAAATAAACGAATTACATACTATCATGATAAAAAATAAAGAGGCTAATGAGAGTTGAGATACAAATATTGCAGAAGCGTGCAAAAATGACGAGTTGAGATGAGACCCAATCCATAAACTCCAAAATCCTCTTCTTAAGATCAACGAGTCAACAAACCTCACTAATAATTTAATTTGTGAAAAGTTTACGAAATCTGATAAAAAAATATACATTGAAATTAAAAGGAAATTTGCTCAATATAAAGATAAGTTTACCCAAAATAAAGATTTTTAAAGAAACCAAAACTGATAATAAAAAAACCATTCATTCGCATAAGAAACAAAACAGAATTTAAAGACTAGAAGTGCAACAGTTGATTATATAATCACTAATAAAATAAAGTTGATTCATCTACGAACCGAACCCAGTTGGGGACGGTGCGTCCTGTCTTTGTTGACTACTGCTATGAAACCAAAAAGATACACTAGAAATAAAATGAATCTTTTACAAAATAATTTATTGATTCAACAAAAAAAAAATTACTACTAAACAATAAAGTGAAATGAGATGGTCACCGACCCACAAAGGGGTTGTGTCGGCTGTGTTGTTCCCCTTTCTCCAAATTTAAATTTATTCTACCTTAACTCTACTCCTATTCTGCCTTACATCTACAAATGAAAAGAAAATGAAAAACGAGATGGATCAAGTAGAAATGAATACAAACTAAATAGGAACCTGCATTTCATAATCAAGTAGAGTAAAAAATCCGAACCATCAAACAACAACCGGATATCAATCGAACCAATCTTTGATACATATCAAAGAGAATCCAAATCTTGAGA
Organism: Tanacetum coccineum; assembly: GCA_026074375.1. Classification (NCBI taxonomy): domain Eukaryota; kingdom Viridiplantae; phylum Streptophyta; class Magnoliopsida; order Asterales; family Asteraceae; genus Tanacetum; species Tanacetum coccineum. The sequence goes on along the minus strand of BQNB010049000.1, from coordinate 37,004 downwards.
AGAGTATTTGCTTACATAAAAGTAAATTACAGGAAAAGTAGAATAAGAAAAAGCTTTAAAAACTGTAAATAATTTAAAACAGAGCTACACTACTCCTAGATGATTTTCAATGTGTGATTTTCATCCCTATTTATAGGGGAATGTTGTGCATCTTGTGAGGAAAAACTGCCAATCATCTTCAAAACCTTCTAAAATTGCTTATGGAAAGCAATAATCACAGCCAATCAACTTAAAACCGCCCATTTATTGCTTTGACATTTCCCATTTAATTTGAAACTGCACATTAATTGCTTTGACCTTGACCATTCAATGCGCCATTTTTTGCTCATATTTTATTATACTTTCAAATGAAGATGAAGCGGGTAACGGGCGTTAGTGTATGGACTAACGATGGCATGGCTTGAGGACTAACGATGTCATGGCTTGAGGTGTGAAGACTAACAGTCGTTAAGTCCTTATTTTGGCTTCTTTCTTAGGCCGATTCTTTTTATTATTATTTGGGCCGGTTTGCAAAATGTCTTCGGCTTCGGCTTTTCTTTATAATCCCGTGCTAGGTTTTGTCTGATTTTTGTCTTTTTTTTGTCTTTTTGTTGATATCCGATACCTGCACAGTACACAACGCAAAACAAGCATATATTTGGCATTTTATGTCCGTTTTTAGTTATTTAAGCTCGTTTTATTGAGATAAAGGTATGTGTATTTAAGCACATACTAAAACCCCTCATATTAAACTATTGTTGTGTCCTTACGCAATGAAATAAATCCATGTTTAGAAAACCAAAAATTTCAATCCCCTTAAATTAAATACCTTGAAAAGTAGCAAAGTGTAAATTTTAAAGGGATTAAAAAATTACTAGTTTTTTAAACACTCCCCGTTTTTACCATTTTCTTTCTTGCACACATATTTTTCTTATTTTTCATTATGTACAACATGCTTGACTTTCATTATTGATCATAACATTTAGGATCATTGAATAAGAAACACCTCAATCCCAAGGTGCCCTAGAAGGATAAATTCATCGTCCCTGATTTTTTCACTTATTCCCAAACTAAGCTTAAAAACGAAATCTTTGTTAATTACAAGTTGGGATGCTAACGCTACTCATATTTGCAATTTGTGTAAAACTTATCCTCCCGACAGTTATTATATATTAAGGTGTGTGTGCTCAGTTTGAATTTTGACCATCCAACCCACTTTTTAGATAGTTATAACATTTCCAAGTTTCACGTTCCACTTTTAGCTATACGAATTCAAATGTGAGATTGTCTCATGTGGCAACATTTCTTCTCCGCACATCCCAACCTCGTCGGCTAAGTGACCGGGCTTTTGACACCTCTCAGAGAATAATTTGTCGAGACTTTCTGACTTTTGAACCATTTACTAAAAAATTTCCGTAAAACTTAGTGAGTTTATAACTCAAAGCAAGCTAATTCCTCCAAAATTAAGACATTGTAGGTAAGTTAATTTCTTTAGAGTGACTTTCTTCTCGGAACCTCCCGACCTCATCGGTCAAGTGCCAGGCTTTTGACACCTCACAGAGAATACTGATCAGAATTAATAAACGTCCGGTTTCAAAATTTTGTAGGGATTAACAAGTTTAAGTTCAAAGGAATGCTTGGATTTTAGAAAAAGACATTTTTCCTTTATTTATTAAGCAACATATACTAGCAACATTATTATATTTTTCACATCATTTTCATTTTTTCATTTTTTTTGCAACATTTCATATTTACACAGTATACCGGGAAAATTTCTTTTTAGAAAATAAAAACATATTTTGATCAAAAACTCTTATTTATCAATTCATCGATAAAGCTTTTTACTCTAAAATGTTGATCTTAACGGACTTTTAAGAGTGATAAAACTCTAACTTGTCTTTCAAAAAGAGCACGTATTATTAGTCATTTTAGAAGCTACTGGGAGAAAAAGCCACAAATTACACTTATGAGCTTTTAAGATTTCCAACTAATCCTTGCTTAGCATTCCAACTTATATTTAACTCTATCATTTCTCGTTCTTCGCAAATTTAAAATCTTTAATAAAAAGATCCGCGAATGCTTAGCCAAATAAAATTAAGCTTTGCATATTTAAAGTCATTTATGGAAACTTGCAAAATCTTGGCCTTTTAGGCTAGAATTCGCATTTTAAAGTTTCATGTGTAAAAAACTAGCAAAAGCTTATACATTTATAAAGGTTAAGGGAGTAAGCTAGAGCTCAACATGCTCGGTCAAGTCAAAAATTATTCTTATTCTCACCAGCGAAAAATCAACATTTGTGATAAACACTTATTTTATTTTGCAAAAAAAAATTAAAATTTTGGCATAAAATCACATTTTTTTTTATTTTCTTGGTAAAACGGGGTTACGTGAAAGACATAGACAAATGCAAGTAAGATCAAATCGATAGATTCCCTCTCATACTAGAACGATACATTGTCCTTAATGTGGGGGTTGCCACCCCCCTCATACTAATTTCAATGTATATTCCTAATATAAAAGGGAATCTCACGTAAATCTAAAGTCGTTTATTAATTATGCCAAAGATTAAACGTTAGTCAATAAGATCAAGGATATAGGATTCTCAAAATAAGCATGCAAAGGAATGAAGATCGAGTGAACGTTGGACAAAACCACGAGCACGAGAGTCTTCATAATCAGGGTAATCCTGACAATCATCACAGACAACAAAAACAAAAGATTGGAAGAGGTGAGCCCCCTCACGTTACACTTATTAAAAAATAGAAAGAAGAAAGAAACACTGGTTGCCTCCCGAGAAGCGCTTTATTTTTGTTAACCGAGTCACGAGCTTGACTCGATCCCCCATACTTGAGCTGGTCAAGGAGGATAGAAATGGAGATACGGAACATCCAAGATTGGCATGTCTCCTCCATAGATCATCATCGGGCTTTTATTAAAGAAATTATGACTGATCTTGAGAGCTTTAAAGTCCCGATGAGATATTTGAAGTTTTCTTGTTGAATCTCCCGAAATATCTTCCACCACATCTGTAGTTAAATCTCCCGAATCAGACTCATCGTCAGCGTAGACATATTCATACTCCGATGGAGATATGATATGAGCAATATCATCGTTGAAAATCTCAGATGCAGAATCACTCTCATCGTCGAATGATTCATACTCTAGAAGAGAAATATCTGTATGAATAGTGGTACTGCCACTATTCTCCTTTTTAAAATCATTTTCAGAATTAAGCTCTTTCAGAGGGCGAGGAGATGAGTTATCATATAATAACTTCTTAATAAGACGAATAGCTTTCTTCGGATCAAAGTTGCCGGTGGATTTGGATTGATAAGAGCGAGCTCACCGACGAACTCCTCAAGAAGGAAATCAATCTTGGGGAAAGTTATCACGGTATCTTTATTAAGCAATGATTCTATTAAATCAGATTCAGCATTAAAGTGATCATTTTCATTTCCTGGTGGAATTGAATCGAGATCTTCTAACACCTCATTATAAAGCGGATTAATCTCACTAGAAAAGATTTCTTCATCAAATTCGAGAAGAGGGTTCGAGTAAATTTTAAAATTTTCTACCAAAACATCTTCCCCAGAAGATGACTCGTCATCACTAGAGGTATAATCAACATTAGAATCGAAGAGAGGATTAGAGAAAATCTCAGAATCATTGTTAAAATCGGGAGAATTATCACAAAAAGGCAAATCACACTCGCTTACGTAATCGGATAAATCCTCGGATTCACTTGGGGTTAGATTAAGGTTCTCAACACTGGACTCAATTTCTTCGTCCGAGTCCGTTTCCGGAATAGTGTCAAGATGCTCATCCTCCATTACGAGAGAGTCCGTAATTGGTAAGTCGGGTGTGATTGCATCTGATGGAGGAGTTTCATCAATACTCTCTCTGTAGAAATCGTCATCATCGTCAGAATAGTAAACGGGAGGCTTCCAATATTGAGAACTATCCTGCTCTTCCTGCTTTAGTTGATTCGAAGTATTACCAAGAGTTGGTAAATCTTTAGAGAATTGAAGCAGCAATTCGTGCATACTTTCTATATCAATATGCTTTTCTTCTCAAGTTTGCATAACTGTAAGAATACTCTCCTCAGCTAGCAATACTGCAATACTCTTTTCTTCAGGAGGTTGATTATTATTTTTCAAACAGGTTCGTATAGCTTTTATTAGTTTCTCTTTAGCAAGCAACATTTCTGTACTCATTTCCTGACGAGGTTGATGAATGACGGGATACTGCGGGTGTTGGAATTGGTCAAAATCGGAAGAATTAGAATTATAGCAAAAATTGGGCTCATATAAATTTTGATTCATCGGTTGACACTCAAAATTTGCATGAGGACCCCCGCAGTCTTCACAACAAAGATATTGTTGTGAAAAACTTGATGAAGTTTGTAGAAAATTATCAAGGTTTTGATTGAAACACGGGTCCTGATTGTAAACAAACAGAACTTGTGATGGAAAATCGTAACCATAATGAGCGTCGTTCCCACATAACTCACAAGTAGGACATAGACATCCATATTCATCACTCAGACTTCCACAGAAGAAACAGATGAATTGGTCGGATGATTCCATGAGAATTAAACCATTGGGAGATTAAGAAGAATTTTTTTTATTAAAAACAAACACAATATTTTTGGTAACCGAAAGTCAAATTGCACATGGTAGCTCTCTAGAAAAAAGCACAAGAAGCGGAAGAGCGGGTAAGCGCGAAGCATTTTAAAAACCTTTTCTTTTCGGGTCGAAGTTCGTTGGATCAACCCTCCTTATACCTCTCTTATAGTTTGTATTTCTAAAGGTGAGCCGATTATAACAAATGACAACTCGTTTCTTTTGATGTTGTTTTAATTTTATTTTTTGGATTTTTGATTACTTTATAATATTTTTTTATTTTTTTTATACGAAAATATTCACAAAAACAAGAATAACTTCCGAGGAAGGATCTTCAAAAAACAATCTTCAAACGACAACTTGAATTTTAGTTCTTTACATATTTTGAATCGTCATGAGGTGTACTATATTTATAAAACATGATAGGTCTGTCGTAAAACATGAACCAAAATAGTCCCTTTGTAAATAATATGTATACTTATTGATATCACTTGTTTTATGTACTTTATAACTTAGTAAATTTTCCATAATCCTTCATAACTTTATTTATCATATATGTTACATATAATAATGTCCATATCTTGTCCAAAAGTCCATAGTATCAAGTCCTTGATAACACCTTAAATTAAAACTTATTTATGTCAACTAGATTTAATTACAAGTTCATTAAGATTAAACCCTAATTACAGTTTGTATATAACCTTTTTATACATAAACCAAGAGTGTACAACACTTAGAAATCTATTTTAACATGATATTACCAACATCATATCATATGTAAAAGTGTACAAAATAATGATCACAAGTAAAAATCCATCCCATATGTTTAAAAGTATCCTAATGGTGATTTTGCTATATAAAACTAACATATACATAAAATGATAAATGTAAGGACATATCCGAGAGTTTTCATAAACAAGTGTAAAAATCTATTTTTACAAGTAAACATATTCTTAGATGGTGATTAACTACATAAACATCATATATGCATAAAATCACAAAAGTAAAGAGATTAAGGGTTTTAGGTGACCTTAATATGATGTGTGGTGATGAACAATAAAATCTAAACCCTTGTTTAGCAACCAAACCCTAACTTGCTCTTAGATATCATGTAGGAATGTGTGTAAGTGTTGTAAATAAAATGTTGTATGGATTTGGTGTGTTCTTGGTTTGAGCTGTGGGTTGTGAGGGACAAAAGAGAGAGTTTTTGTGTTTTTCACCTTAAGAAAATGAGTATGTATGTGTGTTCTATACTAGTGCAAGACTTATATGACCATAGGACTAGTCAAAGATGCATGTAAGAAGACTTGGGATAATGGGAGTAAAACATGGAAGTCTTGGTAAAAAACAATGGGAAGTATGGCTAGGTTTAATGGTAGGTGATGTACAAAAGACCAAGTTGAGATTTTTTGTGATATTTCTTGATGTGTATACACCAAATCAGGTTTATGCATGTATATATGTAAGATATTTTGTTATTTTTAGGTATTCGGTATAAATGTAGGTATTTGTTGAAGCGTAGAAAAGTTTTGGTGGTTCCGGGAATGCCTAAACGTATTTTATCGCGAAACGTAAACACTTTACGCAACCAATAAAAATAAAATGAACAAAGTTAATAATTATCTTCAAAATAATTACTTAACACTTGCTTGATGTAAACATTTAATTGTTTGACGCCCGTTTACATTGAATAATCATTTTTAGCTTACGCGATTTAACCTAACGATTACGATTTAAAGCAAACGCGTACAATACTAAAAATACATAGTGAATTTGTTGACGTTGTAAATGACCCTAAAACACGGGGTGTTATAGTCTCCCCCCATTAAGTGAGCCTTGTCCTCAAGGCTTAAGACGCGACACTTGACGATGGTGCGGTCTTTGTGAAGACGTGTGGGTATTTCTTCCGGAGTTGATCCTCGCGTTCCCATGTAAACCCAGGACCTCTCTTGGAGTTCCATTGAACCTTGACTAATGGGATGCGGCTTCGCTTCAACCGTTTAACTTCTCGATCTGTGATCTCTACAGGTTCCTTGACAAACTAAAGCTTGTCATCAAAATGAAGTCCATCCAACGGAACAGCTAATGGTTTGTCGGAATAACACTTCTTCAAGATGGATATGTGAAATGTATTATGAACCTTGCTCAGCTCTTAAGGAAACTCAAGCTTGTAAGCAACGGATCTAACCTTTTCCATTACCTTGATTGGTCCAACATACTTGGGGTTTAGCTTCCCCCATTTGCTAAAGCGTACTTCTTCTTTCTAAGGTGATACCTTAAGCATGACTCTGTTGTCAACTTCAAATTCTAAAGGCTTACGCCTCACATCGACATAACTCTTTTGGCGAGTAAATTTGATAACGGATTATCCTAGGGTGACTTAGTGATGTGTCTCGGCTTCTTGGCTTAGGATTTGGTATAAGATTACATCGACTTCATTGTAAGATAGTGTAAGAGTTTACTTAGTTGTTATGGTTACTAATTCGATTTACCAAAGTAAACGCATTTTATAAATACACATACAAAACTTGATATAAGTAGCAAATTGTTTTCTTAACAAGAAGTTTTTAAAGTGACTACTCTCAGCATGGCATGGTCCTTCCTGAATTATACATAGTTGATCAGGCTATGTATAATTGAGGACTAACGATGCATTGCTCATTTTTGTCAAAATAGCGTCATGATTTCATGATATTTGTGGGAGTGGCTTATATAAATAAGTAGAGAATTAAAGTAAACTTGACAAATACATTGATTTGATAGATAATTTGAAATCATTCATACAATCACAACGGAAGCTTAGGAGGAAATACAACGAGAATTCTTAAATGAATAGAGTCTAAGCACTTATATCGTCCTCCATGTCGTTAAGGTCTTGATCGGCTTCTCCTCCTCCTAATGCATGCACCAATCTACGTGCTTCAGTACCTTCAACCTGGTTTCCATGGTTCTGGTTCTTTAGCTCTGGGTAATCACTCCTGTAGTGCCCTGGATTCCCACATTCATAGCAAGTGAGGGTTCTTTGATTCCTAGCGGCAGCAAGATTTCTACAATCCCAGGTCATGTGGCCAATCTTCTTGTATTTCCTGCACTTTACTGTACATGGCCCATTATGGTGCAGCTTACACCTGTTGCACAATGGAAGAGTTCCAGCATACTCCTTCTTTTCACCAATCCCAGCAGCGTAAGCCTGAGCCACATTTTGTCTCTTGGGAGATTGTTGTTGAGCTTGGTTGTTGTTGTCAAGTTTCCTCTTATTCTTAGCTTGACCTTCAGCAAGAGTGCTAATCTTTTTGTCCATCAGTTCAGTTGCCATTTCAATAGCATCCTGCATTGTTTTCGGCCTTGATGCCATAACACTTCCGTGAATCATGTCTGGCAGACCACCGACATATTTCTCAATCTTATCAGACTCCTCAGAAAACATCCTGACACACAACAATGCCAGTTCCTGGAAACGTTGATTGTAGCCTAGTACATCAGTACCTTTTACTTTAAATTCCATAACTAGACCTCGAGTTTCTTAATCTCGCTCCTCGGGCAGTACTTGTTTGTCATCTTCTTTTTCAGGTCAGTCCAAGTCATTGCATATGCAACGTCGTGACCAACAGTCCTAACGTGTGAGTTCCACCATGTTAGAGCAACTCCAAGAAGAGTACATGTGGAAAACTTGATTTGGTTTTCCATAGTGTAATTGCTTATGTGAAACACAGTTTCCATCCATTTAAACCACTAGGTTAATTTGACAACTCCTTCAGTGCCTTTGAAAAATAGGGGTTGGCACTTCATGAAGTCTTGGTAAGTGCACTCTTGAGCAACGCGTTCAGTCCTTCTAACACCCGTTCCCGAATTATGGTTGTCTTCGCCATTCGTGCTTCTGTTAGCATCACGTGTTGCCAAAGCAACAACAATGCCTTGGTCAATCATTGCCTAAAGTTGGGCATTAGTCACAGATGTGGTGTTGGTTGTTGTGGCTGGTGTGGTTCTGGTTCTGGGTGCTTTCCTTGGAGGCATTATCTTTAAAATCAAAAGAGTAATAAGATTAGATTAGTTTAGTTATCTTTGTCGTGCTTCAAAAATAGAGTGTTGTGAGATGATGTATGGTAAATATGAATATGCGCTCCTGGCATAAATTGAATGATGGTAAGATATCATATCTGATAGCTTAATGTTTAGGAAGCATTTAGGACCTACAAGCTTATAGTACTATCTCACCTAAAGAAATGTTCCAATATTTATATAAATAATGTAACACCCCCATTTTTACATATAGCAGCGGAATATAGGTTTGGGAGCGTTACTTCATAGATCAACAGCACAAGATATATAAGAACGACTTTTAAAAGTGTCGTTTAAAACCGATACATTGGATTTAGCAAAATGTTTGTTACAAAAGCCCGAAGCTTTACTTGTTCATTGTTAAATTATACAAAGATTCCAGTTCATAATAAATGTTCCTCCAAAATGTAATGCAACCAAATCTTTAATGCAAATGACTTCCAAAATAACGACCACCAATGTATCCCTTGTCTTGTACCTCATTGATCTCCTGAGAAAACATGCTTTAAAACGTCAACAATAATGTTGGTGAATTCATAGGTTTGTAAATTGTATGAGTGTAGGACCGCAATTGTTTAGAGTGTGTATTGCATGGTATACAATATCCAAAACAGTAAGTATTGCATGGTATACAATATCCAAAACAGTAAGTATTGCATGGTATGCAATATCCAAAACAGTAAGTATTTCAAAGTTACTTGCGTCCAATTGTAAAACAAAGCATGTTCTCACCCCAAAACTTATAAATCATTGTAAAATGTAAAACGTGGGGCTATGAACTCACAAGGTATTAAAAAGTAAATGCATCATTATAAGATAAACAAGCATGTAAACGAGTATGTATTCAAGTTTGTAAACGAGTAAAAATAAGTGAACAAGTTTGTAACGAGCATGTATTCTCCCCTAAAACAGTTGAAAACAAGTAAAATGGGGGCTATGAACTCACACGGTATTAAAAAGTAAATGCATCGTTATAAGATAAACGGGCATGTAAATGAGTATGTATTCAAGTTTGTAACGAGCATGTATTCTCCCCCTAAAACAGTTGAAAACAAGTAAAATGGGGACTATGAGACTCACCTCGAGTGGATAAGTTTAACAATGTAAATCACAACAGAAAGTGCATCATAATTACGCCCAAATGCAACCTAATTAATTATAGGTCGTATGAGTACTAAGTGCTTTGAATAACTACTACCATATATAATTCTATATAGCTACATCACCATCTAATTGAGTTTGTGAAATAATATTTAAATTGCTTTTGATAAATATTATCCGTGTGTTTGTACTCGTATAATCGAATAAATAATTCAATTATCTTTGTAAAATAATATTTATAAAGTTTAGGACATGTATAAATATTATATAAATGATTCTAAAATATTTCGTAAAAAATTATATTAAAAACGAACCAACACTATTCATGTCAGGAAATAGTGCACAAGTATAAAATAGTGCGTATCTTTCTCGTTTTAAGCCCGTTTGGTATATTTCTTATGTCCACGCTTTCGTATTAAGACGAGTTACCAAAATATTACATTTTCATATTTTTGACCTACTTGTGAACAGTACTTTTACTGTTCATGACAGTTTATAAAGTTATTTTTATAAACTTAGTTATCGTAAACTCGTAAACGTCGTATTTTACTCGTTTTAGGTCCATTTTTAGTGATTCTTTCCAGCACGTCTTTGTTATTAAAAGTTATATCATATTAATGATATTTTCAAAATATATATATCTGATGTGAATAGTAATTTTTATAAAATTATTTTTATAAACGCGTTTAATTAGCGTGTAACTTAAAATTAGCGTATATCCTTCGTTATAAATCGGTTTTTTTGGTTCTTTATATGCTCACGATCCTTGGGACATATAGTATCTTATAAAAACATAAAATAGACATGTAAAAATTCGAATTCCATCAGACCCCTTTTGGGTTTTTCTCAAAATGTGTTTAAAAGTTGTTTTTATAAGTTTTTAGCTTAACCACTTTGTTACAATTCCATTACAACCCGCAATATCACATGTCTTACATATTTAGGGTCCTTAGTCCATGATTAGTCCAAAGATTGTCCAAAATCTCAAGATCCATGAGTTTACATACTTATTTGTTCATTAACTTTCTTAAGTATACTTTTTAGGTAACTTGTTTATATATACTTTTTATACATAAACCTCACATGTACAATACTTATACCTCCATTATAACATGATATTAAGATCCATATATCATATATATAAAAGTTTACCAAACCTCAAACAAGTGTAAAAATCTATTTTTACAAGTAAATAAGTTCCTAGATGGTGATTAACTACATATACATTATATATATGCATAAAATCACAAATATAAAGAGATTAAGGTTTTTAGGTAACCTTAATATGATGTATGGTGATGAACAATATGATCTAAATCCTTGTTTAGATCACAAACCCTAGGTTTTAAGACTTTTTTAGATCACAAACCCTAGTACAAATGATGTGTGTTTTAGCACATATCAAAGCTCTTAAACTAACCAAGTTTGAAAAGAGCACACATTGTTTAAATGAAATGTTAAATAATCAAAAACCCTCCGGTGAAAAGTTAGGTTTAGGGTTTAATTCATTTGAAGCATCATCTAGTGGAACTAAGGAAATAAAATTTGTGAAAGCTTAGAAAAAGGTGTCTCCTGATCGAGGTCCCATAAATATGGGCGGCCCCCTTAATGTGCAGGCGCCCCCCAAAGCAAATATGGGACCGCCACCAGGAACCATACCTGGATTTGTGAAAAGTGTGTCTTTTCAAAAATCTATTTTGGGTCATAGACCAAAACACATAATAGTAAACAATGTAAGAGTTCCCGTTGCTAGTGATAATGAAGTTAAGCAATTCTATAAACCATTGTCAAAACCCGAAGTTAGATTTTCAAAACCAAATTTTAGATCAAAAACTCCACCACCTAGAAGAGTCATAAATAATTATCATCGTCCTAAAACACCGCAACCAAAAAGAAACATTGGTCGACAAAATCAACCTCGTGGTTTTCCTGTAACTTGGAACAACTTCCCACGACAAAGTTACATGCCATGGGAAATGTGTCTTCCATTTCCACATCCCAACCAATTGCATCAAATGCAAGGGATGTTTAGCACTAACAACTTTGGACCCATGAGATATTGGGGACCAAATGTTTGAGGTGTTGCCTTATATAAATAGATATGCCTTGGAGTCGACTTGGAACCCGATGAGTGGATAAAGGATAGCGGATGCTCCAAACACATGACGGGTAACCGAAAGCTCTTCTCAAGCTACAAGGCATACAACGGAGGTAATGTTATTTTTGGTAGCAATCTTCGCGGTAACATCATTGGCAAAGGTACGATTTCAAATGACTCTCTCAAAATAGATAATGTAGAGCATGTAGATAACTTAAGATTTAACTTGTTAAGTATAGGACAAATATGTGATAATAAGTGTAGAGTAACTTTCTCTGAACATGATAGTGAAATTACTAAGGATGGTAAGGTCATAGGTAGAGGTATTAGGAATAAAGGCTTATATGTGATGAAATTAGGAAATGAGCCTAAAGATAAAATTTGTCTAGCAACGATTAATGAAAACTCTACGTTGTGGCATAAGAGATTAAGTCACGTAAATATGCGTCTCATTTAATCGTTAGCATCTAAGGAATTAGTTAGAAACTTACCTAAGCTTAAGTTTGATCAACACTTCTGTGATGCTTGCAAAATTGGAAAGCAAGCTCATGCTAGTCATAAGGCTAAGAATATAGTCTCAACGACTAGATGCTTAGAACTCCTTCATATGGATCTCTTCGGTCCATCCGCCGTACGGAGTTACGGAGGAAACCGCTACACCTTAGTCATATTATATGACTACTCTAGGTATACTTGGACTAGATTCCTTAAGGACAAAACCGAAGCTTTCGATCAATTCAAAATATTTAGTAAGAAGATTCAAAACCAATTAGGATGTACAATAGTGTCAATAAGAACCGACCACGGTAGGGAATTTGATAATGAGGTGCAATTTAGAGAGTTTTGTAATGCCAATGGTATTACACATAACTTCTCAGCTCCACGCACTCCTCAATCAAATGGCGTGGTTGAAAGGAAAAATAGGACACTCTAAGAAATGAGTAGGACTATGTTGAATGAGCAATTGTTACCACAAAAGTTTTGGTGTAACGCAGTAGACACTTCAACATACATTCTCAACCAAATCCTAATTAGAGCCATCTTAGGAAAAACACCCTACGAACTCTTAAGAGGTAAGAAACATACGTTAGATTACTTTAGAGTGTTTGGAAGCAAGTGCTTCATTCTAAATACTAAAGACTACCTTACAAAGTTTGACCCAAAGTCATATGAAGGTATATTTTTAGGTTATTCTCAAAATAGTAAATCCTACATAATCCTAAACAAACACACTAGGAAAGTCGAAGAATTACTTAACGTGACATTCGATGAAACTCCTCCACCCTCTAAGACATCACCCTTGGTGGATGATGACTTAGATGAAGAAGAAGCAATTAAGGTCACCAAAAAGAAAAAAAATAGAAAGTGACATTGTGGATGAAACTTTAGAGATTGTCATAGGAAATGTCATAGGAAACCTTAACCAAAGAATCTTTAGATCACAAGCCCAAAACCAAAGTAACTTCTTTTGTTTTATATCAACTATAGAACCAAAGAATGTAAATGAAGCCTTAACGGATGATAGTTGGATAGTCGCTAAGCAAGAAGAATTAAATCAATTCATTGCTAACGACGTTTGAGAGTTAGTTCCACAACCTAGGAATATGACAATTATAGGAACTAAGTGGGTGTTTAGAAATAAGTTAGACGAGAACGGTATTGTTTCTCAAAATAAGGCTAGGTTAGTTGCTCAAGGCTATAATCAACAAGAGGGCATCAATTATGATGAAACTTATACCTCAGTTGCTAGACTCGAGTCAATTAGGATACTATTAGCCTATGCTTGCGCTTTAGACTTTAAACTATTCCAAATGGATGTAAAAAGTGCATTCCTAAACGGTTTTATCAATGAGGAGGTATACGTGGCACAACCTCCGGGATTCATTGACTTTGAAAAACCAGATCATGTGTATAAATTAAAGAAAGCTTTATATGGTCTTAAACAAGCACCTAAAGCTTGGTATGATAGGTTAAAAGCTTTCCTTATTAAACATGAATATAAAATGGGAATGGTAGATAACACTCTTTTTACTAAGAAGAGAAGTTCAAACCTTATCATCGTTCAAATATATGTCGATGACATCATATTCGGTTTGACTTGTCAAGACATGTGTGATGAATTTGCCAAAATCATGCATGACGAGTTCGAGATGAGCATGATGGGTGAACTTAACTTCTTCCTTGGACTACAAATAAAACAAATAGAAGATGGTATTTTCTTTAATCAATCTAAATATATTAAAGAAATGCTTAAGAAATTTAGCTTAGAAGAATCTAAACCAATAAAAACCCCCATGTCCTTCGATACCAAACTCACGAAAGACGAAGAATGTGAGTTGGTAGATAGTACCAAGTATCGAGGCATGATAGGTAGTTTATTATACCTAACGGCAAGTAGGCCCGATATCATGTTTAGTGTCTGCCTTTGTGCCCGCTTCCAAGAGGCTCCCAAAACCTCTCACCTTGAAGCGGTTAAATGTATCTTCCGATACATTAAAGGCACTACACACTTAGGATTATGGTATCCTAAAGGGACCGGCATAGAAACTATAGTATATGCCGACTCTGATCATGCGGGAGATTATGTGGATCGAAAGAGCACTAGCGGTATTTGTACGTTCGTGGGATGTTGTTTGACATCTTGGTTCTCGAAGAAACAAACCGATCTTGCTATATCCACTAACGAAGTCGAATACGTAAGCGCCGGAAAGGCATGTCAACAAGTACTATGGATGAAACAAGCTCTTATCGACTACGACCTACGACTCGACGGTGTCCCGATCATGTGCGACAATAAAGGCGCGATTGGCCTTAGCAAAAACCCGATGCAACATTCTCAAACTCAACACATCGAAATTCGTCACCACTTTCTTCGTGATAATGTCCAGAAAGGACACATCTCAATCGAAAAAGTGCCGTCCATCGACAACATCGCTGACATTCTTACAAAACCCCTTAAACGTGAATTGTTTAACTATCTACGTCTTGGTTTAGGAATGATGGAACACATTCCATTAATCAAATTAGTCCGCTTCTCCTTCTTCTGTCTCATTTCTAGTCCATGTTCCATTTTTTGTCGTGACAACTTGAATACTTCATCCGAAGTACTTTAAGCATTTTTAATTCGCGAAATGCAAATTAAAATGTCACTCCTCTTTATAAAATTTTTGTCAAAAACTGAGTCCAAAACCATTCACTGAGGGCAACCCCCATACCATAGGCGGCCCCCAATATATTTGGGACCGCCAGATGTTATGGGACCGCCATCAGCAGACACAAAATCTGAACACTTAACCAAAAAATTTCAAAACTCAAAACAAAAAATTTCAAAACACAAAAACAAACACCCCTTTATCTGCTGCAAGTGACGAACACGACTCAAACCACCCAAAAACTCAAAATCACCCACTAAAACTATAATTGAAGATCAAATCAACACATATAATCATTCACAACATCTTAGAGATCATCAATTGTAAGTCATTTCATCTATTTTCTTTCAATTTGAATCTAGGGTTCATGATGAACACAAAAATTGAAATTGGAGATTTTTCATTTTTCTTTCAATTTTGTACAATTAAGACTACTAGGATACAATGTATAACTAATATGCTTCCCGTACACATAGGATTTGCATACATTAGTGAATTTTTTTGAAAAATTGATTTCAAACCAAAACCCCAATTTTATTTTCAAAATTACTCACATTAGGAACATAATGAAATTGTGGTTATGCATTGTCAATACAAATTAAAAACATTTTCAAACACATGCATAATGATCTCATGAACAAATTTCGAGATACATAATTCATATGTATTTTTTGACTTGTTTGGATGAGCAAAATCAAATTAAGGAGCGTTTGGGTTAACTCTTAGGATTTTATCTCTAGGTCGAGTTAATCGTTACTTCACATTTGTTACATCTAGGCACACACTAGGCACAAACTCAAAATATCAACACATATGTAAGATATTAAAGTGTGATTTGATTATTTTATTTTAGGTAACAATGCCTCTAATTACCTCACTAGATCATTAAAAGACCCAAAACTGCATTCCACTTATATCAAATGAATTTAATCAACCCTTAAGAAACATAATTGCAACTCTTGAAAAATGATACTTTCATAAGGGTAGGGTTGTAAGTCAAAACTTTGAAAACATGAGTCATATCCGTGCTAAGTTTGAATCAATTGACTTTGATTGTTTGTTGAACATAAACGAACAAATTATTTCTCGTTTTGTTCTCGAGTTCTATAGTCAACTAACTTTTGACTATAACTCCACGGGTCATTTTGTGGTCAACTTTGTTATACAAAGTAAGTCATTCTCTCTCACTCTTAAGGAATTCGATCAAATCTTAAAAATATTGTTCAAAGGTCATGTGTCACACACCGACATGTGGTCACTCAACTACTTGTCAATAAGTGTTCCTAATAAAGATCGTTATAAAACCACTCCTCCGTCTCCAAGTTTCGTCAAGTATTTCATTCAAATTCCTAGACAAGGTCAAGTTACTCGTACTAAAAATAAGAAAACCATTTTCATCGACAAAAATGAAATCTTAACTCGTGAAATTCAACCTCATATGAAACCATGGGTTGATATCATTCATGAAAATGCCATTTGTCTAGGAGGTCATAAGGACCATGTCTCCGCGTATCTTTGTCATATGCATTATTGCATTGAAACCTCCACTCGATACAATCTAGCATTCTTCATTCTCAAAAGAATGGAAAAGACTCGAAGCAAACCTAAGGAACTCTTACCTTATGGAATGCTTTTGACTAGATTGTTCAAACACGTTGTGTCCGTCTTTCCTGAGCTAGCAATTGATCGCTACATCTCACAGGATCGAGTCATGCATCCCCTCGCTCCTCATTACGAGCGAAAGACGCGATCGGATCGTGGCATGAAAAGATCCCGTGAATCAAATGCTAGCTCCTCCTCCACCACTTTGAATCATCCATCCTCATCTCATCCGTTGGATGATACCCTTGATGAAAATGATGATGAATCATTTTATTCCAACTCTTCATCTCCGTCTCAAAACATCTCCTCATCGTCCAATGTTATCTCTAGAGTCCGTCAAAACCCTTCTCATGAAAGTCATTACTTAAACACCCATCTCTCTGAAACTATTAATCTTCAAACACAACAACGAGATGCTCACCGGGAAGAATTAAGGTCAATCGGACAAGCTCTCAAGAACATGATGGGTGGAAAACGAAATTGAACATATTGGCATAACTACTAAGAAACTATTATTATTATTATCTTTCTTGTTTAATGCATTATATCTTTCTATTATTAGGACTAGGAATGGCAAATGACAATTGCATTTAACTTGGATGGCTTTCTCCATTTTATCAACGTTCTGTGATTAGCAAAAAAAATTAATATGACATACGAACAATGCCACTACTTGCTAAATGATTTGTATGCTAGAATAGGACAACATATTATTGCTTGAACTAGTTGATTCTTGAATTTGGTAGATGTCAAAATTACCAGATTTAAGAAAAAGGGAAAACTGGAAATCTTCTTTCTTCTAGAAAACGCCCCCTTAAATACCCGGCGGCCCCCAATATATTTAGGACTGCCTGGCAATATGGGACCGCCACCAGGAGGGAACGAAAATTTTGAGTTTACCTCTTTTTCTGTATCTTTGACCCTCCTACTTACTTCAAGCTATCATTTCCATGTTTAGCCAAACCATCTTTGGCATCCTCTTCCATCCACACCATGCTTTGCGATGTTATACTACCTTTTCCATTATTTACATCATCACACTCTTACACCTCACTACCACCATCACCTTCTTCATCATATTCTCCTTCATCATCAATGTCTTGCTCAAACTACCAATCCAACTTCTCTAGAAAACCAAAAATGTCGGTAAGACAAGTATGGAAACGCAAAACATCCACTCCAAAATCATCATCTCCTTCACAAAATGACTCACCTCTACTTCCTTTAAGAATCTACTTACAATCTCCTTCACCACCATCATATAATCTCTTAAGAGATCAAATGATCAACCAACTCCACAACATCTCCACCATCCTTGATTCACACACTAATCCATCCTAACCTACATTCATGCACCACCTTCACCACCACCACAACAAATTCATTCTCCTTCTCATGCTCAAGTTGAATTTTACTCAAGCTTTTGTCATTGTTGTAAATTTTCTAGACAGCAATTCTACTCCTTGAGAAATGAAATCGACTTCATTCACTTTCTTCTTACCCGTCCCATACCTCCGACCCGTATCCCTTCAAATCATGTGTCACCAACCCCTTCTTTTTCCCTCTTTAATTAATCATTCTCATATGATTAATCTACCCAAATAATCGTCCTCCCATCTTTTGATTATGACATCTTCTACTCATCAAGAATTTACTAGTGTAGATCTATGTCTTATTATATCGTTATGATTATCTATTGTAATGATTCATACAAATATTGCATGAATTTCTCTTAGCTCGTATTAGATCTAGTTTTACTTTATGATTGTATGAATGTATTAGTTGCATTTGCTATTGTATGAGTTTCTTGATGGTTGAATGAAACTCTCTTTTGGGTGACTTAAATATAATGTGTTGCTTTTAAAGATATTTGTCTTGCACTTGTATTTCTAACTTTGTTTTGTGGCAAACAATTTTCGTAAGATCGATCCCTTGGTGCCCCGAACAAAGGGGAGCATACATCAAGGGGGAGTCTTGATATCGTTGATTTCTTTCTTCCTACAACAACTCGACAATCATCCTTTTTGAATTCCATAAAAAAGGGGAGAAATGGAACAAAACTCATTAATAATGTGTAACTATTAATTTTATACAAAATATTTTCTAATTAAAAGAAAAGTTTTATTAAAAACTTAAAATTGGAAATTCAAAATTTTCCCCCAAAATGGAAGCTTCTATACCAGATACAACCTTCCTCACAAAAGACAAAAAAGGGAGCAGAGTCTACCTGGCGGCCCCCTTATAGGCCTGGCGGACCCCGTTGAATTTTTCTGTCTATAAATACTGCTCCATCCCTTGCTGAAAATCAGACCTCTTTGCACGAATTTTCTCACACTTCTTTCTCTCTCTAAAAACCTTCTTTCTCTTACTAAATATCTTGATCACTAACATCTCTTGATCTTGTTTCAAGTGATCAAAAAGTTTTATTAAAAACTAAAAATTTGAAATTCAAATTTTCCCTCCAAAACGGATGCTTTTATACCAGATACAACCTTCTCCACAAAAAGACAAAAAAATGGAGCGGAGTCTACATGGCGGCCCCCTTATAGGCCTGGCGGCCTCCTTATATATTTGGGACCGCCGGGATCGTCGCCAGTTATCGTTGGATTTTCCTGCCTATAAATACTGGTCCACCCCTTGCTGAAAATCAGACCTCTTTGCACGAATTTTCCACACTTCGATCTCAACTCTAAAATCCCTTCATATCTCACTAAAAATCTGATCCCAAGCATCATCCTCTTGATTGTTTTCAAGTGATCACTAGATCTCTTCTTCTAATATCTCCCATCTCAATTCAAGTACAAAGGAGAAGAACACTCGTATTCGTAAAAAAAAAACAAGAAACTAAGTGTTGATTAGTGATCTCTCCCTTTCTTCTAAGTAGATCAAATCTCCATTCTAATTATCTTTGTGTATTTGTGTGATTCGGATATTGGTAAATCCCGATAGTGTAGATCTAGTGATAGTGTATTGATTAGACGTTGGGTAGATTGCTCTAGCTAAGATTAGGACTCGACATTTAGCTTATTGTCAGAAAACAACGTAAGCAGACTGTAAACGGTTTTCTCAGCGGCCAGAAAGGGAGCTTGTTGACATAAGTGAAAATCTCGAGTAAGGAGATACTTGGGGGGAGTGAGTAGCAGCGAAGAAGAGCTTTGTAGTCCGAACCACTATATATCTTGGTGTCTTGTTCGAATGTTCCTTTCCTTATCTCTTCAATTAATTGATCATTGATATTTATTTAGTTTAGATTGTCATATTGTTTGTTCATATTGTGAATTGGTTAAACATATAACTTGAATCTACATATTTTGTAAGAAAAGTTTTTAAAACGAAAACAAACCTGTAAACTATTTAACCCCCCCCCCCCTCTCTAGTTTCCACACCACACTAACAAGGCAATTGAATTATACATACATGGCCGTAACGACGGAATAGACATGTACAATTCGATCACATCCTCATTCGAGTTTAACCAGGGGTTAGGATGAAGAACTATATAGGGTAGGGATCTTCTAACTTTCACCAAAAGTAATAAACCAACAAAGTGGCTGAATCACGCATACATGGCCATAACGACGGAATAGACATGCATGACTCGATCTCAACCTCGTTCGAGTAAAACCTAAGGTTAGTTGCTAGGAAAGGGAAGTAAATTGTTGTTAAATAAAATTCACAAAACAAATAGATTAAGCTTGGACAAATGAGTTAGTTGCTAGTAACTTTTCCCGACCGTCCTATGATAAAGACTCAAAATATATACAAATGCCTCGATAATAAAAATGTCAAAGACAACCTAAGTTGGCGTTCCCATAACGGTCAACTTCCCAATCATCCCAAACTTTACATACTTTTACAAAAGTGGTGATATCGGCCACTCTATACAAAAATATACATCGTTGATTTTTATCCATATGTCAACGAATAATCGATCATTCTAAGTATTTCATCGGTTTAAGTTTAGCGAACCGACTATCAATCTTTCCTCCTCTCTTTTTTTGATGCATTTTCTATTTTTCCTTTTCCTTTTTTTTATAACATACATCTCAGTGCAATTTCACCGTCTTCATAATCATAATTCATCCGGATAATTTTTCCTTCAACACTTCATCTTCGGACATAATACATAATCGCAAAAGTAGTAAAATACACGAGCTACATATTTTCCTATTGTATTGTGTAATTTCCCGACCTAACCGAAGATAGAAAATTTCAATTTGACACAGGAAATACAAAACTTTACACAAAAGCAACTAGCAACTTTGATTAAATAGGCTTAATCTACAGGGTAGGCTAAGGTGTAAAGGTGTAACGAAATAGACATTTGGTGTGAAAAAGACAGGAATGGCTCAACAGGTTTTCTCTAGGGGATCTTACTCTTATAGTGAGAGTAAGCAAAGGGTTATACGGGGTTTAACCAACCAGTGTGGTTAGTTAATTTTACAACATTTAGGATTTTTGGTGTATTCTTAGAAATTTACCAGTTAAACATATTACTCCATCTAAGTCTATAGTACTCATCATTGTGGTCTCGAGTGATATATCAAGCCAAGTTCTAAAGTCCACCACATCACCGGCACACTCATACTTTTTGTGGAAATTTTAGTAAACATTTGGAAACGGAATAGGCTTAATTCTCACAATTTATTATTAAGGGTTATAGTGCGCGATGTCATGTAACTAGTAATTGTTTTACAAAAGTTATGCTAAAAAAAATAAATTTTGCATAATTTAAGCATATAGCATATTATTTGTAAAAGAAATAACAAGTGGGCATTCTAATTTTTTTACGTTTTCGTCAGTTTTTTTACGTTTTCAGTTATGTTATTTTACTTTCGTCACTTTTTTTACGTTTCTAATTGCCCTTCAGTAATTTTTTAAGTTTTCGTCAGTTTTTTTTATGTTTCGTCCCTTTTTTTACGTTTTCCTCAGTTTTTTACATTTTCGTCAGTTTTTTACGTAAAAAAGGACAAAAACGTAAAATAACTGACGAAAACGTAAAAAAACTAACAAAAGCTATCGAAAAGGTAAAAAACTGACAAAAACGTAAAAAAAGCTAATGAAAACGTAAAAAAACTGGCGAAAACTTAAAAAAAAGACTGACGAAAACGTAAAAAAACTGACGAAAACGTAAAAAAATTGACAAAAACGTAAAAAAACTAACGAAAACGTTAAATAAATGACAAAAACGTAAAAAAACAGACGACAGCGTAAAAAAATTGACCCAAACGTAAAAAACTGACGAAAACGTGAAAAAACTGATGAAAACGTAAAAACAGACGAAAACGTAAAATAACTGATAAAAACGTAAAAAAAAACAGACGAAAACGTAAAAAACTGAAAGCAAAACGTAAAAAAAACTGAACGCAAACGTAAAAACTAACTGACTTAAACCCGTAAAAAAACTGAAAAAACCGTAAAAAACTGACAAACAAACGTAAAATAACTGACGAAAACAGTAATCAAATAGACGAAAACGTAAAAAACTAACGAAAACATAAAAATGCTGACGAAAACATAAAAAAACTGACGAAAACGTAAAATAACTAACAAAAACGTAAATAAACAGACGGAAACGTAAAAAACACTAGTAAAAAGATAAAGAAACAAAAATGAAAGAAGTACTTAATTAGAACAAAAACAAACGCTCTTTTTTATGCAGATGAAGACTTTAGATGTACCTCTTCTTTTGCAAAAATAGTTTGTAGATGAAGAGGTAAAACCTTTAAAAAAACAAACGGAGGCTTAATCTACAAGGTAGGCTAAGGTGTAAAGGGGTAACGAAATAGACATTTGGTATGAAAAAGACAAGAATAGCTCCACAAGTTTTTCTAGGGGATCTTACTCTAATAGTGCAGTATGCAAAGGGTTATACAGGGTTTAACTAACTAGTGTAGTTAGTTAATTTTACAACATTTAGTCTTTTTGGTGTATTCCTAGAAATTTACCAATTAAACATGTTACTCTTACTCCATCTAAGTTCATTGTACTCATCGTTGTGGTACCGAGTGATATACCAAGCCAAGTTCTAAAGTCCACTACATCACCGGCACACTCATAATTTTTGTGAAATTTTTAGTAAAAGTTTGGAAACGGAATAGGCTTAATTCTAACAATTTGGTATTAAGGGTTATAGTGCGCGAGGTCATGTAACTAGTAATTTTTACAAAAGTTATGCTAATTTTTTTTAATTTGGCATAATTTAAGCATATAGCATATTATTTGTAAAAGAAAGGACAAGTAGGCATTCTAATTCTCCATCCCCCACTTAAATTATACAACGTCCTCGTTGTATAGATAAAACAATTAAAGAAAATGGGAAATAGAATTAGAACGAGGAACTCCCCTGATATGTTGCTCGGGATGATTCTCCAATTTGAGTTCTTAGGCAAAAGTGTGTTGACAAGGCGTCAGAATGCTCGTACGAGTTCAACACACATCTTTTTCAGAGTATACCATATCATTGATTTCTTTACAGCAAGGTCCTGCATAAAAGTTTAGAAGACAAAAGTGCAATTCCTATCTCGGTTATACAATGGTTACAATGTAGGAAAACAATTAAACACACTGTACAGGAGGTCAATACGTTGTATCCCAAACCCAAGGATACGCTATATTGCATCTTGTAAAAACAAATGTTTTAAAGTTTTGCAGTAAAATGCAGAAATTAAAGACTGATAACGTCCAGATAGGTTCGATACGAAATTGAAATACATTTTGAGTTGTCTCTCGTCAAGCACTTTTGTCTACAGAAAAGTCTTTAAGTTAGACTTGCCCCAATTTAATCACATCCTTATAAAATAATTTGGGGTCGAACGGAATGCCAAATGGCACATATAAATTCTTAATAAGATTTAATAGCATCCCATTATTAAGATAATTCCAAGCCACGATATTAACATTTAATTCCTTGATAAAAGTTTTAGTTTTGAAAAATTTATTAGACATGTCATGACTTGTTTCCAAAAGCTTATTCGACCCATGTGCATAGGCACCATCATCGGTATTTATTACATTACCCCCCAAAGACTGTTTAATATTGATTTTATCATCATCATTATCCTTATTCGATTTTGAATCATCGGGATAAATTACGTTAAAAGGAAATAGATCATTAAAGTATAAAATGTTGTGTTCCTCTTCATCACATTCTGACAATGATGTTTCATTTTTCAATTTAAATTCATCGATATGTTGAGGACTTACAGTAGGTTCAGTCAAAAAATCTAATTTAGACGTTAGAGCATCATTGTAAATAATGGCTGGAAATTCTTTCTCAAAGTCTTTAAAGTAGTCTAAATGATCAAAATAACTGACCGTAGATTCGGGTGACGGAAACGAAGGCATATTGACTTTATCATTATCATTTTCTGAACTCGTTTTTAAATCGTCGACGGAAATTATTTTATAGAAAAATGAATTTTTGTCATAAATTGTCGTGTAATCTTCATCGTCGGATTCGTCAAACGATACTCTAAAGTCAATTTGATTGTCGTTAAGAGGACTTACCGTGAGTTCACATAAGAGTGCTACTTCAGATGTTAATATGTCATTAAAGACTATAGTTGAGAATTCAGTTTCAACATATCTAAGGTCGTAAATGTCTTCATCACACCAGATCTTACCATATGTAGCAGTTTCCCAGTTATACACCTTACCACGTCTGCGAGCTTTTTCTTCCTCAAGCCTGATATATTCTTCCATAGTAATGTTGGGGTCTTCCATTTTGACCTGTAATAAGATAGCTAGGAAAGAAAATGGTCAAATAGCCTAATATGCCGTATTCAGTAAACTGAATACGTTGTATTGATGATAGAGTCGAATACGTTGTATTGGTTTGAAAAAAAATTATACGCCGTATCCAATAAGATGAATATGACGTATTGTTGTTGTGTAAGGTTAATTAATTGATTACCAAGTTTTAAATTTATATTTAGCCGACTTATCCTAAGACAACACTTTAACGGGCAGTGTACCCGATCGGGTGGAGTTTCGTGGTAAGTAGGGTGTCGAACACTAAGAGCGAGGTCGTTAACCTTATATTCTATCAGTATTTTAATTAATCTAATTAAGTTAATTCTAATTACTTGTTAAACATATGCTAAACCTAGTTCTAATGATAATGGGGGGGTTTCAGCCTGAGAGACTGGCATAGGTTTTATGGTGACAATAATCAATTCTAAACACAATAAACATGCAAGAAAATAATCAAAGGATAAAAGAGCGGTACAAACCAAATGATAGAAAATTGTATTAGCCGTATTAAATCCAATTAAATGTCGGTTTGCTTGTTTAGTGCAATGATTTCTTTTCTCGAAGCGGCATATCATTCTTAAGACTTAGGCGAGACATCATCCTAAGACATAGACACGTTGAATCCTGTCACAATTAACATACCCGCATAAAGCATCCTTTTAGTTTAGTTATAATCTATCTAGGGATTAAAGCAATGGTGATCTTGTTAAACCCTAGCCCATCGAGACTTTACCCACTTATTGTTTGACATTATTTTATATATTGGTATTTCACTGTTCAAGTCTTGATCAATTAATTAAGAACATACTAGTTGAAACATTATGGGTCACCAGCCAGTCCAACTAAGCTCATAATTTAAAGACAAAGATAGAATATTATTTGTGATCCTATTGGTCCAGTAATACAAAACACGATATTGAGAGCTATCCCAGTATCTAGTTCACTTGTTAGGCATAACTAGACCTAGTTGAATGATGGTCGCATATTCAAACACGTAGACAAGTATGTTGGAAACACGAAAAGTGTCGGTCACTTCCAAGTTGTAACAGGTCTTAGCTCGTAGTTAGTATAATGATTAGATTAGTAATCTAGTCCGGCCCAAGGCCCATGGGAGGCCCATCCTAGCCCATGGCCGGCCACTATAGGTACTATATAAACCCTCTCCTAGCCTTGGAGAGGGGTTGGTTGTTCCATTTTTCCATTATTCCATTTTATACAATTCATCCATTTTCCATCCAATCTCTCTCTAACATCACAACCCACATCTCACTCTTGTTCTTGGTTTGATCATAAGATTACTAGTATTCTACAATTGGTATCAAGAGCCATGGAGTGGTGTGTTTAGTTTTTGTGTTTGATTTGTGTTCAAAAACCTTTACAAAGAGCAAAATAGTGATTCAAATTTTTTGGCTTAAAAACCTTAAAGTTTTCATTTTTATTGTTCCTATAGGGTTAGTAACACTAGTTGTACCAGAATTTTTTGCTAAAAACCATTGAAAATCGTGTTTTTTTGAGTTTTGAAGATTTGAGTTTCGTAGTAGTTGGGACCGAACGAGTTGGACCGAACAAGGAAACCGAACGAGTTGGACCGAACAAGGAAACCGAACGAGTTCCTTTCTAGTGACAACCGAACGAGTTCTTTCCTAGTGACAACCGAACGAGTTCTTTCCTAGTGACAACCGAACGAGTTCTTTCCTAGTGACAACCGAACGAGTTCTTTCCTAGTGACAACCGAACGAGTTCTTTCCTAGTGACAACCGAACGAGTTCTTTCCTAGTGACAACCGAACGAGTTCTTTTCTAGTGACAACCGAACGAGTTCTTTCCTAGTGACAACCGAACGAGTTCTTCCTAAGTGACAACCGAACGAGTAGGACCGAACGAGTAGGACCGAACTAGCTAATTTTTTAAAAAACTTAACAAATTAAGTTTAAACTTAACAAACTCATTTCTAAATTATACGGTTCCTTCTTTGACTTGTAAAATCCCGTGAAACAAACACTTGTTTTCCCGGGATGTTGGGGTGGCTTGGTGGGTTGGGGGGTGGCTGTCTGATGGGTGGGGGTGGGTGGTGTGTGGGGGTTTTTGATGGGGGTTTTTTTGGGTTTGGGGGGGGGGGGTTGGGGGGGTTGGGATGTGGCTGGTGGTGGAGTTTGGTTGTAATCGGGGGTGGGGGTGGTGAGGTGAGTGCGGTGTGGTAGGTTTGGGTGAGGTGCTGGGTTTCTATCGGTGGTAATATGTGGTGGGGCTGTGGGTTGTGGTTGGGTTGGGGGCGGGCTTTGTGGGAGGGTTGGTTATGGTTTTTGGTGGTCGGGTGTTTGGCTGTTCGGATCGGTTGTTTGGGGGTGTGGTTTAAGATTTAGGTTTGGGTGTTTTTGTGGTATTTGTTTGTTGTGCGTTGGTTGGAGGAGCTTTGGGGTTTGGGGGGGGTGTTGTGGGCGGTTGGTTGTCCATGGGTGTGGGTGTTGTGGGGTGGTTGGTTTTTTTGGAGTTGGGGGGTTGGCTGGGGTTGTTTGGTTGTTGTGGTTTACACCACGTTTTTGGGATGGTGGAGGGTGGGTTTGGGGTTGATGGTGGGGTGACTTTGGTTTGTATTGGGTCTGGTGGGGCGGGTTTGGTTATGCGGGTATTTGGGGTGGGGTCTTTGTGGGGTCGTGTCTGTGTGGTTTTTTGTATGTTAGGGTTAGTGGGCTTTCTGCTGTGTTTGGCGCTGATGGGTGATCTGTTGTTCGAGGGATATTTTGTGGGGTAGGGTGGTTTATTCGCGGTGTTTATGGGGTGGGGTGGTGGTTCTTGGGGTAGTTTGGTTGGTTTTTTGGGGGGGATTATTGGATATTCGTGGGTTTTTTGGGCGTTGTTGTGGTGTGGTTGGTGTGTGTTATTTGGTAGGGTGTACTTCGGTGTTATGTGTCTGGATGAATATTGGGGGTGTGGAGTGGTGTGATTTTGTGGTTTGAATGGGCGCTTGTGAGGTTTGGGTTTGGTTTGGGTGTGTAGTTTTTGTTTGTGTTTGTGTGGTTTTTTTGTAGGTGGTGCTTTGGATAGAGGGGTGTTGGTTGGGTTTGTTTGGTGTAGGGTTTGGGATGTTGGTTCGTGTGTTCGATAATATGTGGGGTATGGGGTTGGGTTGGTTCTGTGGTTGGTAGGTGTGGTGGGGGGGTTAGTTTGGTGTGGGTTGGTGTTGTTGAGTGAGGTTGGTTGATGTGTGTGATGAGGGTTGTATGGCTGGTTGCGGGTGTTGGTCGGGGTATGGTTAATGGTAGTTGGTTGGGTCGGGGGTAGTGGGGTGGGGATAGGATATGGGGGGTTGGTATGTGGTTTAATTGGGATTGGTTGTTAGGTGGGTGTGTAGTTGAGTTGTGTAAGTTACTTACTGATGGGGGGTTTGGGGGATGGAAGTTGTCTGGTTTGTCGGTAGTGTTGGGGGTTA
The DNA here is from genome assembly GCA_026074375.1 of Tanacetum coccineum. Lineage (NCBI taxonomy): Eukaryota > Viridiplantae > Streptophyta > Magnoliopsida > Asterales > Asteraceae > Tanacetum > Tanacetum coccineum. Next base: position 9,207 of record BQNB010049000.1, on the reverse strand, counting down.
TTGGGGTTGGTGGTGAGTTTGTTGGTTATTGGTTTGTGGGGTGGTTGTGGTATGTGTTTTGGGTTTCGCTTATGGTTTTGTTTTGGGTACCTGGGTGTGTGTGGTGGTTGGGTGGGGTGGTTATCTGGTTTTTTGGTGGGGGGTGGTGGTGGTTGTGTGGGGTGGGTTTTTTTATTGGGTTGAGAATTGTTGAATTTTGGGGTGTGGAGTGTGGTGGGTTGGGTTTTGAGGGGGGGTGGGGGGGTACGTAATTGTTTTGGTTGGGTGTGTATGCGTACTGCTGGTAGTGCTGATATTGGTGGGTTTGTGGGTTTTATTTTGGGTGGGGGTGCTGGATGTTTGTCTGGCGGGGGGTTGGGGAATGTGGGAAGGTTTGCTATGTGTGTGGGTGTGGGGGGTTGGTAGGGTCTCTATTCTTGGTTGTTTTTTTTATGAGGTGTGAGTGTATGTGATAGCTCGAGGGTGGTTGATGTGGGTTGGTTCGGGTTGATTGTGTGTTGGGGGGGTGTGGGCGTGTTGGTATGGAGTGATGAGTTGGTTGGATTGTGGGGGATTACGGTTTGGGTTGGTGGGGTTCGGTGTGGGTTTTTTGGGTTTTATGTGCTGTGGGTTGGGGGTTATTCTTGGCGGTTTGAGTGAAGGTGGTTATTAGGGGCGTTGGGGTCGTTAATGTGTGGGGTGTGGGTGGTTGTGGTTTTGGGTGATTAAGGTTTGTTTGTGTTTTGGGGGGTGGGGTTGGGGAGGGGGGGGTTTGATTGCGGATTGTATGTGGTGGGTATTGGAGTTGAGTGTTGGGGGGTTGTCTGTGTGTATAGGGTATGTGTTCTGGGGGAGGATGAGTATTATGAGTTGGGGTAGTTGTGTGGTTATGTTTGTAAGGGGTAGGTGTGGAATGATGATGTGTGTGACTATCATCTGTATTTTTGTTAAAGTTATTAATATTAATATCATTATTATTGTATTTTATGTAAATTAATTTGCAAAATTTTATTATTTGTTCTCTTAATTTAAATTTACAATTAAATTATTATATATTATACAAATAAATTTCATATATTCTTATATTAAAACTATCTATTTTTAAAATCTATAATTAATAATTATTATAATGTATTCGTACTAAATTATTAAACCACATTTTTTGAGTGTAGTATGTAAATTTATATTCCCATTTATTAATATACAGTAATTTTTATTATTACAACAATAATTTATTTTGTATTATTTTAAATATATTTTTCTAATACATTATTTTATATATTAATTTTTCCATATATCTTATTGTTTAAAACTAATTATTATCTGTGTTATAATACTAGTTTATAATCAATTAGATATAACTTCCCAAATTATATTAATTCACCAAATCTCTGAATAGTTATCCAGTTGAATATGGCGTATGAAGGAACATGGATACGCCGTATGGGAGGTTGAGATATGTGCGTTTTATTGTGATTCCAGGCGTTGAGACGGCCGTATCTTCTTTTGTGGATACGGAGTATTTAGAGCAGAAATTAAGCTATCATTCAAATTATCATCGTTTAAGCTCCACAAAAAAGTGCGCATATTTAGCATGTCTTCACAATATCGCTCCGTAATTCTGCAATTTACAATTTTAAGCAATTAAGTAATGATTCTTGCAATAATTATATAAAAGTGGATAATTTATTCGGGATAAATGACGGTATAAATGCAACGTTGTTTGATGTCATCAGTTACGTGTTTTTCCTCCAAAATCCATCCAAATGCTAAAACAACAAAAACAAACGATTAAGCACATAATCTGGGAATATTTGCATGATTTTTGGGGGTTTTAAAGGACCCTGAAAAAGTGTATAAAACTGACACATCCATCCAATTACACCACTGTAAGCTCGAAACAAGCATGTGAAATGCCGTATTTAATGTGAAGTGGTAGATCCTACGATCCGCCCGCCAACCTAAATGATCAACAAAATGATTATGAAACTCCTATCAATTTCGATAGTGAGGATGAAGAAAAAGAATCTACACCTCAACCCAAACCTTAAACTCCAAATCCGATCAAAGAAACTCCGATGCCTAAACCTTACAAACCAAAAATCCCATATCCTCAACGTTTTCGAAAAGAGAAAATGGAAGCCCAATATGGAAAATTCCTTGATATGATTCGAGCCGTTCGAATCAATGTACCTCTTGTCGATGTATTAGCAGGAACGCCTAACTATGGAAAATTTCTTAAAGAACTTGTTAGCAACAAGCACAAACTCAAACAAATCTCATCCGCTTTCCTGAGCGATTAAAGTTTCGCTATGATCCAAAACAAAGTTCCACCTAAAATCGAAGACCCCAAAATTTTTCTTATTCCATGTACCTTCAGCAAAACTTTCTCATGCAATGCTTTAGCCGACCTTGGCGCTAGCATTAATCTTATGCCGTATTCTCTATACGTAAAATTATCTCTCGAAACTCTCAAACCAACTAAAATGAGCGTAAGATTAGCCGACCGATCATTCCAATACCCTATTGGAATAGCTGAAAATATGCTAGTTGAAGTTGGTAAATTCACCTTTCCCGTGGATTTGGTTCTTCTTAAAAAGGAAGAATACAGTAAAGTTACCCTTATTTTAGGAAGACCCTTCCTCCATACTACCGATGCAGTAATTCGAGTAAAACAAAAACAACTCATCCTTAGAGTTGGAACTAAACGAATAACTTTCTCGATCGACTTTACGATGAAACATTCATATTCAAACGATGATACATGTTTTAGCATTGATGTTATCGATGAAATCTTAGAAAAAGATTTTGATGCTCTTCTCGATGAAGGGAGTGAAATCCTTCATTCAATCGATGGAACTATTCTCGAAGAAAAACTCTGCTGAATTCGATGAATTCATGGCTATGAGTATCGAAGAATACATTAAATCTGAATTCGATGAAGAAACACCATTCCAAAAAATAACCTTTAATACCGATTATAAAATCAAGACATCTCTTGAAGAACCTCTTTCGGATCTAGAATTGAAGCCCCTTCCTGATCACCTAGAATATGTATTCTTGGAAGAACCTACTTTTCTTCTTGTAATCATATCATCTTAGCTTTCTGAACAAAACAAAAACAAACTCATATTTGTTCTTAAAAGACACAAGCAAGCTTTTTCTTGGAAAATAACAAACATTCCTAGAATCTGTTCGTCTTTTTGTAAACATCATATACAACTTTTAGATGATAAGAAACCAGTTGTTTAAAAACAAAGAAGATTAAATCCAAACATGCAAGAAGTTGTTAAAAAATAAATCGTAAAACTTCTTGATACCGGTAGTATTTATCCAATTGCTGATAGCCCTTGGGTAAGCCCTATCCACTGTGTACCTAAAAAAGGTGCTTGTGGAGATCTTTATGACCCCTTAGATCGTTATTAAGACTCATCTAGGATATAGTAACAATGATTAATAAACTTGCACAGCGGAATAATAAAACAGAAATCAGAGTTACTTCAAGGTTTTCTTTATTTATTATATCCCCAAGATCAAATGATCCTTAAGGCTAAACTAACTAATACATAGATGTCTATAACACATCTACTAACTATCTAACTATGCTAACTAACTAAACGTGTACACACACACGTTTTGTTTTAGTCGACTCTCATTGAGAACACACACTTTTCTGGATACTAAAACAATATGCCTAGACCTCCTTTTATAGTATAAGGAGTCAAGGCTTTACATGGAAACTATTTAAAAGATATTAATAAGTTTGACCAAATCTTTATCTCTTCATCATTATCTCTTTTTGACCAAATCTTGGTCAAGGCTTTACATGGAAACTATTTAAAAGATATTAATGAGTTTGACCAAATCTTTATCTCTTCATCTTTATCTCTTTTTGACCAAATCTTTATTTTCTTCTACATCTTGTAGAATCCCACAATGACGACTTTGGTCCTTTTGTTTCCATCTTGTTTCATTCGTGTTTTGTCTTATCAACTCAAATATAATTCCCAACAATCTTCCCCTAGTTGATAATGACAAAACCAAATAAGCACGAACTTCCCCTGAAGTTAATATACGAATGAAAACTTCCCCTTAAGCTACCAAGGATCTACAAGTTGCAAATCATCAAATCTTCTTCCCCTTTTTGTCATCATCAAATCGGGGACTAAAGTATGCAACTTCGATCTTCACAACCACGAACCAATATTACACTTCTAATCTAAGCCTTCTATCTCCTCAAATTACCCACCATTAAGCACAATAAGAAAAATGAACTTGAGTAGTAGACACTCACACTAGCAGTAGTAATAATGACTAGTAGTAGCAAAAACCTTCACCTCGATGTAGCATGTAAATGGTTAAACATTTTAAATTAAGCTTCCCCTTGAAACCCATATGTTAACCAAATTCTTGTGAATCTAAACAATCTGTAGGCTCTATATAATAATTACTGATGAAGAAAATTAAGTATAACGAACCTGATGCTGAAGTAGAACAACCTAAACTTGTGTCTTATATCTTGTTTATACCATGCGACGATCGAACTCATACCAAGAACCAAAATATAAGTAGATCGTAATCCTCTAGACAAAATCCTCATAATTGAGACACATAACTAACGTTATAAGCAAATGTGAGCATTGAGTCACCATAAGTAACAAATCACACACCTTTGCTATATTCGTTAAGATGCTCGTCACAACGTATAAGCACGACACAAGTACCTCCTTCCCTAATAGGTATTATAAAACACAAACCCAAGAATAACTCCACTTCAACTTCAAATAAGTAATAAACAACCTTCTTCGTAACCAAATTCGAACAATAATCCAAAATATGAAGCCTTTGAAACCTTTATGAGAACATTTAAAAACCAAAAACCTTCCAGCACAAAAACTTCAACACATCATTCTTCATAAAGTCGACACCAACAAAAACCATGAACAATCCTAGATATCGATACCACGAGGCTCTGAATACCAATTGTGTAGATATTTTAATGACCCATTAGATCGATATTAAAGACACATCAAGGAATAATAGAGACAATGATTAAATAAACTTGCAGAACATCTGAATAAAAAAACAGAAATCAGAGTACACAGGTTTTCTTTATTCATTATATCCCCAAGATCAAATGATCCTTGAGGCTAAACTAACTAATACATAGATGTCTATAACACATCTACTAACTATCTAACTATGCTAACTAACTAAACGTGTACACACACGTTTTGTTTTAGTCGACTCTCATTGAGAACACACACTTTTCTGGATACTAAAACAATATGCCTAGACCTCCTTTTATAGTATAAGGAGTCAAGGCTTTACATGGAAACTATTTAAAAGATATTAATGAGTTTGACCAAATCTTTATCTCTTCATCTTTATCTCTTTTTGACCAAATCTTTATTTTCTTCTACATCTTGTAGAATCCCACAATGACGACTTTGGTCCTTTTGTTTCCATCTTGTTTCATTCGTGTTTTGTCTTATCAACTCAAATATAATTCCCAACAGTGATATTACAGTAGTCACAAACAAAAAAGATGAACTTGTCCCAACAAGAACCGTCACGTGTTGGCAAGTTTGCATCGACTATCGTAAACTCAATGAAGCGGCCGCAAAGGACCACTTTCCTTTGCCATTCATGGATAAAATGTTAGAAAGACTAGCAGGAAAGGAATATTTATGTTTCGTCGATGGTTTTTTGGATATTTCCAAATACCAATCAATCCAATGGATCAAGAAAGAACAACTTTCACATGCCCTTTCGGAACATACGCTTACAGGCTAATGCCTTTTGGCTTATGTAATGCTCCCGCTACTTTTCAAAGGTGCATGTTGGCTATCTTTCATGACATGATCGAAGAATCTGTAGAAGTATTCATGGACGATTTCTCAGTCTTTGGAAACTCCTTTGATAACTGTCTAAATAATCTCGACAAAATGCTTCAACATTGCAAGGATGCAAATCTTGTCCTCAACTGAGAAAAATGTCACTTCATGGTTAAAGAAGGAATTTTGCTTAGACACAAAGTGTCTGGAGCAGGCCTAGAAGTTGACAAAGCCAAGATCGACGTAATCTCTAAACTTTCATCCCTTACTAATGTCAAAGGCATTAGAAGTTTTCTAGGACATGCCGGTTTCTACCGACATTTCATTAAAGACTTCTCGAAACTTACCCGTCCTCTAATGAAGTTGCTTGAAAAAGATACTCCATTTGAGTTTGATGATGAATGTCACAAAGCATCCAATTCATTAAAAGAAAAACTCGCATGTACTCCTGTAATCATGAGCCCAAATTGGAATCTTCCATTTGAGCTAATGTGTGATGCAAGTGAATTCGCAGTTGGAGCAGTCTTAGGTCAAAAAGATGGTAAACACTTTTACCCAATCTATTTTGCAAGCAAAACTCTTAATACAGCTTAGCAAAATTATACACTTACTAAAAAGAACTAATGGTTGTAGTATTTGCATTTGACAAATTCCGACCCGATTTGGTATTATCTAAAATTGTTGTATATATCGATCACTCAGCTCTCAAACACATATTCAAAAAACAAGATGCTAAACCACGTCTTATACGGTGGATACTGTTATTACAAGAATTTGATATCGAAATAAAAGGCACAAAAGGTACAGAAAATGTTGGCGCCGACCACTTATCTCGAACTGAAAATGATGAGACAAGTGATGAAAATGAAGTAGGCGATAAGTTTCTTGGATAAGCTCTTATGGAAATAACCACCATAGACATACCATGGTTCGCAGACTTTCTAAACTATTTGGTAGGTGATATTATACCTAAATGGATGACGTACCAACAAAGGAATAAATTCTTTTCTGACCTCAAAAACAACTTTTGGGAAGATCCTTATATTTTCAAAGTATGTTCAAACGGTATGATCAGACGCAGTGTCTCATGACCAGAAACTCATACCATTCTAGATCAATGTCACTACGGACCTACTAGTGTACATTGTGGACCAACCACCACACCTAAAAAGTCTTAGGCTCTGGCTTTTATTGGCCAACAATCATCAAAGAAGCTCATACTCTAGTTAGCCTTTGTGAAGCATGTCAAACTAGAAATATCTCTAAACGTGATGAGATGCCCTTAAATAGCATTTAAGTATGCGAAGTTTTCGACATCTGGGGTATTGACTTTATGGGACCATTCCTTAAATCTTACAAATTTGAATACATCTTAGTCGTTGTCGATTATGTGTCCAAATAGGCTGAAGCTCAAGCCTTACCAACTAATTATGCTAGAGTTGTTATTTCATTCCTGAAAAAACTATTCGGCCATTTCGGAATGCCAAAAGTTCAGATAAGTGACTGAGGAACTCATTTCTGTAACAAAATAATGGGAAAAACCATGAAAAGATACGGAGTTACTTACCGTTTCTCTACATCCTATCACCCTCAAACGATCGGACAAGTTGAAAATACAAACAAAGCCCTTAAAAGAATTCTCAAAAAAATAGTGAAAGACAATCCCGCTGTTTGGTCAAGAAAACTCAATGATGCTCTGTGAGCCTTCAGAGCCGCTTACAAAATACCCACCGAAACCACACCATATAAACTCTTATACGGTAAGAACTGCCACCTACCATTTGAAATTGAACACCATTTATACTGGGCACTGAAAACTGTAATCTTGATCTCATCGCCGCTGGTGAGAAAAGAATGTTCTAGTTACACAAACTAGACGAATTCCACCATCAAACATATGAAACTCTTATCTATACAAAGCAAGAAACAAAGTCTGGCACGACAGAAAACTTAAAATGTGAAAAGAATTCAAAAACAAAAACAAAGTGTTGTTATTCCACTCTAAGTATAAATTCAAACAACCGAAACTCAGATCTTAATGACTTGGACCATATGTGGTGAAACATCAATATCCATCCGGATATGTTAAACTATATGGTAAAGATGGCAAGACATTTATTGTTAACGGCCATCATCTCAATCTCAACCATGAAGAAGATGAATGTAATGACCAAATGGAAGAAATCACTTCCTTCTATCCCAAAAACTGAACCTCTGAAGTACGAGTCTAGCTAATGACTCTTAAAAATTAAGCGCTTCTTAGGAGGTAACTTGTGCTTTATCTTAGTGTGGAGGATTCCATCCTCCTTTAAAACAAAAAAAATATTTTTGTATGTTTTGTTTGTTTACTTTTGCATGTAATATAGCCTAGAATCGGAAAATTATGGCGCTCACTCAAATTCAGCTCTCTCGCAGCTACACCATCTTATGGCCCGGGAAGTACCGTTTTCCTTTAATTTTCCCTATTTTCCATCTTTATCAGTTCTTACATTGAGAACAATGTTCAACTTAAGTGTGGAGGGGATCCAATTAGGAAAAATTAAATATATCATTTCTTTCCATGTTTGCCTTGTTATCTAGCTATGTTTTTTATTCGTCATAGAATGAGTCGGTAATAATATTCCCGTTAGAAATAAGAATCACGTGAGGACAAGTGATAATTAAATCTTCCGGAGTCAAATCCATGGCGAGATATGAATAGAGATTTACGTTAATGTTTTTAATTGGTTGCTTGATTATCTTTTGGTTTGTTTTTTAAACTAATGATTTAAACTACAAAATATTAAGCTAAAAGATCTAAAATATATATTTATGGGATATGCTTGTCAAGCGAGACGAAAAGATCATTAGGTGTGAATGTAAGTTTTTATTGATGAATTAGTACCCGTTTAAAAAACTATTTTCTCACAACGTTGGTTTAATTTGAAAACAATCTTTTATATTGGTATTAATTACTAGATTAATATTTAGTTATTCTTTTGGCTTTTGCCCGCCAAAATAACCAAACAAGTAATCTAAATAATCCGAAAATTATTAATCAATAATCCCTTTTAGTTTCACACTTAAATCTCTAATCACTACTCACTTAACAAGCATATAACATATATTCAATACTCATAGCAACAATCAAATCAACAATCATAAACATAATTATCTAAATAAAACTATGAATTGAAATAGGAAAGAAAGTAGAACCCGATTGATGCAACAAAGACGAATTAACCACTCGATTTTATAAACTAAGTAAAACACTTAAGTTTATTTCTAATATAGATTTTATTAAACTAATTAGTTGATAAAGTTATACATTTTATATACTAAAAAGCTTTTAAAATCTATAAAAGCTCTAAACTTAAGAAATTAAACTAGCTTGGTAAACCCTTAAGCTCCT
>BQNB010048999.1:2670-33532 GCA_026074375.1 Tanacetum coccineum | reverse complement strand
CCAGTTCTTCAAATATCTTCACAATAGAATTATTTTCTTTTCCTAATAAATACTAGGTGTACGACACTGGTTGTGGTATTCACATCTGTAACACAAAAGAGGGTCTTAGAGGTGAAGAAAGCTGAAATAAGGAGCTCTCTATTTGTGTGTGGACAATGGCGTTTGTGCACAAGTAGAAGCTATTTGAAGTGATGACTTAGTTTTACCTAATGGCCTAGTGATTTGTTTAGACAATTGTTATTATGCACCTACGATAACTAGAGGTGTTGTTTTAGTTTTATGTTTGGTAGACAATGGTTTTATCCAATGTTTTACGGATTATGAAATTTCAGTTTCTAAGAATTATGTTCTTTATTTTAATGCTATTCTGAGTGATGGTATTTATGAAATTGATATGAATCTTGTGCCAAATGTTAATTCTATTTATAATGATAGCTACTTCATTACCTTTACGGATGTTTATAGTCGTTATGGTTATGTTTATTAACATGAAGTCTTTGAAACATTCAAGGTGTTTAAGAATGAAAGTGGAATCAACTCGGAAAGACTATAAAGGCACTTCGATTAGATCGAGGAGGCGAATACATTAGTCAAGAGTTTAAAGATTATCTTAAAGTTTGTGGAATTGTTCAACAGCTTACACCTCCATATACACCACAACACAATGAGGTGTCTGAAAGGAGGAATCGTACTTTGTTAGACATGGTTCGATCTATGATGAAACTTACAACTCTACCGTTATCCTTTTGGGATTATGCTCTAGAGACTGCTACACGCATTCTCAATATGGTTCCAACCAAGAAGGTTGATAAGACACCATATGAATTATGGTATGGAAAAGTTCTTAACTTGTCTTACTTAAAGATCTAGGGATGTGAGGCACTTGTGAAGCGAGATACGCCTGGCAAACTCCAACAAAGATCTGTTAAGTGTATCTTTATAGGATACCCAAAGGAAACAATGGGTTACTATTTCTACTTCCCACCTGAAAACAAAATAGTTGTTGCGAGGTATGCTGAATTCTTGGAGAAAAATCTTTTGTCTCAAGAAGTCAGTGGGAGGGCCGAAGAACTTAAAGAAATTCAAGATAAAGACACATCACCTTCTGAAAACACTAGCGAAATTCCTATGGAGGTTGAAGGTTTCAAACCACCTCAAGAGGAAGTTGTTCCCATTCGTAGGTCCGCAAGTACACATCAAGCTCCCGATCGCTTATGTCTAAATGTAGAAGTGGAGGAGCATAGTTTAGGGGATCTTAATGAACCCAATAACTATAAAGCTGCAATATTAGATCCGAAATCTGATAAGTGGGTCGATGCTATGAATGCGGAAATGCAATCTGTGAAAGATAATCAAGTCTGTTGCTTGGTTGATCTTCCTCCTAATTGTAAGACTGTTGGGAGCAAATGGTTTTTTATGAAAAAGACTAACATGGATGACATTGTATACACCTATAAAGCTCATCTAGTAGCAAAGGGTTATACTCAAACCTACAGGTTGATTATAAAGAAACGTTCTCACCCGTTGCTGACATTAGAGCTATTAGGATTCTTATAGCCATAGTGGCATTCTATGACTATGAGATACGGCAAATGAATGACAAAACTGCCTTCTTAAATGGTTATCTTAATGAAGACATTTATATGGTGCAACCTGAAGGTTTTGTTAATCCTAATCATCCTAGGAAAGTATGCAAGCTTCAAAGATCCATTAATGGTCTTAAGCAAGCATCAAGAAGCTAAATAAAAGATTTGATGAAGAAATTAAAACGTTTGGATTTGCTCAAAATCTTGATGATCCATTTGTATATCAAAAGGCTAGTAGGATTGTTAGAAATCGAGAAAAGACTCGGTCACTACCAATATATCATGAAAAAGCTTGTAGCATAATATTTGGAAACTTACTAAGTTAATCGAGTCAACATAAGACATCCTTATGTTGACCACCTTAAGGCTAGCATAAAATAACCCCTCTCCATAATTTTGGAAGACGGTTTGTTTGTTGTCTTTTTATCAATACTCATTTTCCTTCTTTCTCTCTCGAAATGTTACAACTCCTCCTTTCTCCTCCTAGAACTTTCTTATGCTTATTTGTTAAAGATAATGATACATCTACAATGGTATCAGGAGCCATGGTGTAAAATACATGACTTTGTGTGCGTTTATATCTTGTCCTTAACCGTTCGTTTAGTTATCTTTTAGTTTTTGTGGTTTGATAATCAAAGCCAGGATTTTTGTGTTTAAAAGTGTTAAAGTTTATGTTTTTAAGCAAGATCTAGGTCTAAGATAACTAGTTGTGCAAGAAAAATCAATGTGGAAAAAGTACGTTTTTTTAAACATGCGAAACATGTTATGAAGCTAGCGAAACATGTATGAATCTAGCGATTTATGTATGCAAGCGAAACATGTATGCGAAATATGTTAGCATGCGAAATATGACAGGTTGAAGTTCAGCATTTATTGTCATTTCCAGGAAACAAAACTCTGCTTAATTTTTCTTAGGTCATGCGAAATATGTCAAGCGAAATATGTATGCGATTTATGTCTTCATGCGATTTATGACAGGTTGTTAGTTCAAGTGAAATACGTAATTGTGCAAAACAAAACTCTGTCCAATTTTCACAAACCAAACGAAACATTACATTGACATATTCCTTGAGAAAAATTACAATGACATATTCCTTGAGAAACATTATGGTGACATATTCCTTGAGAAACATTATAGTGACATATTCCTTGAGAAACATTACATTAATCACAAAAAGATTTTATTTTCTACAGTTTGTCTTACTTTGTAAAATCCTATGAAATAATTGGATTTCGCGGTTATAGTGAAGATTTGTAAAATCCAGTGGAATATCAATCTTAATTACCGACAACAACATCTCTTAACATAATCCTGTGAAGATTAAAGAAACGTTGATAATCTTCTAGGACCGTTTAAGCTATCTAGGATATCAATAACATTCATAATATATTTTGCACAACAGAATTAACACATAAAGAACAATGTTATTCAACAAGGTTTTACCAAACATTCCAAGCCCCAATATTATTTGATCAGAATAATATGGTTACATCAATGAACTATAACAGGATCAAGTTACCTTGACCTTGAGGCTAAACCTGACATATGGTGTCTACATCTCTACGCCTAGAATACACACGCACGTTTAGGTACGTGTTTTACATCTTGACACACATAAACTATACGACCTATATCTCTTTATATACTAGAGATATTAGGTTTACAGGATAAGTATTAGGAAACAACTAAATCTTTCTAACTTTTATAATTATCTTCTTGGAAATCTTCTGTAATCTTCCATCATTTGAAGAATTCCTCCTTTGTCTTTTAAGGCCTTCATTTCTCATATGTTTTGTCTTATCAACTCAAATATAATTCCCAATAGTCTTCCCCTAGATGATAATGACAAAACCAAAATAAGCACGAACTTCCCCTGAAGCTAATATATATGAAAGAATAGAACTATACTACCAAGGATCTACTAGTTGCAAATCATCTTTGTAACGCTTTCTTTCCCTTGTTGTCATAATCAAATAGGAGACTAAAGTATGCAACTTTGATTTCGACAACCACAAACCACTATCACACTTCTAATCCAGCCTTCCAACAACTTAAATTACCCTCCATGACGCGCCTTTAGATAAATGAACTTAAGTAGTAAAAACTTAAACTAGCAGTAGTAATAATGACCTACAGTAGTAAAAACCTTCACCTCATGTGGTGCATGTAAATGGTTAAATATTTTAACAATAAGCTTCCCCTGAAACCCATATGTTAACCATTTCTTGAATCTTCAATTCTGTAGGCTCTATGTAGAGTCACTAATGATGAAAACTAAGTATAAACTAACTTGATGCTGAAGTACAATAAAACCCAAACTTGTGGCTCATGTCTTGTCCTATCCACTTGACTCCAAAACTTAATAATAATCTGTGAATATAAGGAGATCGCAAACCTCTTGACAAAATCCTCATCTCTATAGACACATACTAAGTGATAAGCAAATTTACATAAGCACCATAAAGAAAACCAGCACACCTTTGCTAGATATGTCAAGTCTTCGTCACATCGTTTCTAAGCACAAACAAGTTATCTTCAAAGTGTAACACCCACTTTAAGATATGATAAGAACACGTACCCAAGTAATTCCACTTCACCGTCAAATAAGTGATAAATAACCATCTTCGTAATCATTCATGAATACAATCTTCTAAGCTGGAGATTATGTGATTTTTGTGGTATCCATATTTTGTTGATGGAAAATGGATTGGCAATTCATATGTTGACAGAGAAGAAGTATCCTTTAAGCCAAGAGATGTTAACAAAGATGTTAAGTAAAAAATTGGAGGTAGATCATGAGAGCTCACAGGCATTTGAACTCCTCAGGTTTATAAGATCTCAAGTGCAGAAGTGACAGAATTGTTTGAAAGAATCATCAGCAGAGGAAGAAGACTAGAAGAGTTTATTCAGAAGAAACTTGATGATTTGAAGGACAATCACAAGTTTAGGGGAGGATTGTTAGGAATAAATCTTCATATGACTTAATACTGCCAACAGTACTAAAGGAGTTAGTACTGCCAGTACAAAGTTAGTACTGCCAATGTTACTTAATACTGCTAGTAGAAGGAGTTAGTACTGCTAAATGGTCAAAGCTGCTGAAATGAAGATAAGAATGCATGGAGATTATTTCGGAATGTTTATATTTGAAATGTAACTGAACCTAAATGATAGGCTGATATCTTTGTAAAGGGCTCCTTGTATTTCTATAAAAGGAGATCCTAAGTTTTAGAATAGATATACTTTTGCATTGAGAGAAACACTTAGAGAGTAAATTTGTAATAGCTTCAAGGTTTGTAACCCCAGTACTTCAAGAGTACTCGTATTATTTCAATAATATTGAAGCAGTGTGTTTTGTGTTCATTGTGTGTTTTAGTTATTACTGTTCCATTAATAAACTTCTCTAGAGTATCAAAGTGTAGATTCCGCATACACTTTGGTATACATACAAAGTCTCAATCTTTGTTATTTTGGATTCTTCCAAGGTAACAAACTCTTTACTACGTAAAGAATCGATCAAGGCGTGGGATCAACAATTCTCCTTCCTTTCATTCTTTTAGTGACACTTTTAGTGTCACTAATCTGTCACAGGTGTGTCACAAATTTTTCATTCTCTTGACAGTAACTTGTAACGAATAGTAGAAACCATTAATCAATCACAAATCACCAGTAGAGTTAAATCTTTAAAAGAGCTTCATGAATTCCACAAGTGATAAAAACTCTTGTCACGACCTTCTAATTAGAACAAACATCAAAACAGATTTAACTTGTAGCTTTAATGCCATATCCCACTGTCCAAACCTACTTCGAACCACAAGCAGTATTAACTATTAGGAACAGTACTAATGATATAATGAGCAGTATTAACCATATATACTTGGAACTTAGTACTGCTCGTTGAAACAGCTTATACGCAATAACCAAAAAAAATGTTTGCATTTTGTTTATAAAAAGCACCAAGGACGTAAAACCCTTATCAATTACAATCCTTCAAACTGAAAGTACCTTGATTATCTAAAGTCGCCTTAAAGGTTTTGAGTTTAATACAAATTAACTCACCTTCGTTGCCATTTGTTGATCTCCACTTCCTGCACTTAACATCTTCATGTTTAACCTGCTCAATATACAAGCCTACATACGCGAACAACCATTAAGCAATGGATCATTGCAACCTTTAACACCATTTTCAACTTTTTTGTTTTTACCAAATTAGGGTTTGAAAGAAATCCTAGTTACACCGTATGCACCATTTACCAAAAACCAGAAATTTAACACAAAAACCTTCTTTTCTTTGAACCAGAACCTTATAGATCCTAGATCGAGAGCCACCAGGCTCTGATACCAATTGTGAAGATTAAAGAATCGTTGATAATCTTCTAGGACCGTTTAAGCCATCTAGGATATAATAACATTGATAACATATTTGCACAGTGGAATTAATACATAAAGAACAATGTTATGAACAAGGTTTTACCAAACATTCCAAGCCCCAATATTATTTTATCAGAATAATATGGTTGCATCAATGAACTGTAACAGGAATCATAAGATCCTTGAGGATAAACCTAACATTTGGCGTCCACGTCTCAACACCTGGAATACACACACACGTTTAGGTACACTATGGAACTCACGACTTGTACACCTAAACCTAATGACCTATATCTCTTTATATACTAGACATATTAGGTTTACAGGAAACATAAAAATAATATAATTAGGAAACAATATCTTCCTAATACTTATCAATATAATGAGATCTTCTAAAATCTTAAGCTTAGTAGAATTTTAGCTTTGACATGTGGATCTCTCATATTTCCTCTTTATTTCATTTTTAATTGATTGTTTTGTATGATCAAATGAATAAACCCAACAAATTGCTTTTGAGAGACGCTCGATTTCATATTCCAAAGCCTTGTGCTTAGCGAGAGATTCATCAGCTTCTTTTGCAAGAGATTTAAAGTCTCGAAGAAATTTAGCTGCTTCTTTCAAAAATTGTATTTCAAAATTTTGGACTCTAGCATCAACTTGGTTAACGATAGGGAAAACACGTTGAAGAGTCACAATGATGCAGAAGACAACAAATTGTATATATCTAATATCATTTTTGGTTTTACAACACGTTGAAGAGTCACAATGGTGCTTTTTATCTCATTTAGGAATTTTCGTTCAACACTTAGAGAAGTATCATCCAAAAATTACTCATCTGGTATTGAAATTGATTTGGAAACACTGGCCATTTTGGAAGTATTTGAAAAATACAACTCTTCACGTGACGTGGCCTTTTGAGAAACAAAAACCTCTAAAACTTGATTAATCTTCGCATAATTTGATGTTTTTATTTCTTTGTTCAATTGTTTCATTTTAAAGCGACTCTCTTGAGCAAGTTGCATTGTCTCCTCTAAATCATACACAGCAGGAGGATCATGCTTTTCTAATAATACTTTTCCATTATACAAACTCTGTTGTTTTTGCTGAGCTTGCTTGTTTTTGCTGAGCAATTTCAAAACACTTTTCTTGATTTTTATGACTAGCAAGCTCAGTAGTCAAATCAGCATTTATTTCTTTCATTTTGCGATTGCCTGAGTTGACTTTCTCAACTTCTATATCTAAATTATTATATAATGATTCAAAATAAGCACGTATTTCCTCAACAGTAGCAGGATTTTGTTCTACTGTTCCCCCACATTGTTCCACACTAGAAACTACAGAGACAACATTACTGTCATTCTGTTGAACTTGGTGTGGCTCATAAATGGGTTCGAGTAACTTAGTATATTGCTCGTCTTGAGTAAACATATTAAATATGTAGAAACTAAAAGGGGGGTTGAATAGTTTTTAACGTTTTAAAAATAAAACTTAGATTGTCGACTTATCTGAATTCAAGAGATATACACAAGTGTATATGATAGCGATGCAATAAATAAATAAGTAAATACGAAGTATAAACAAGTAAAGATAAGAAATATCAAACTGATGACACAATGATTTATAGTGGTTCGGCTACGAAGCTCCTCTTCGCCCTACTGCACTCCTCAAGTACCCAACTTGAGAGTTTTCTTCACTATGTCAACAAGTTCCCTTTAGGCAGAGAAAACCGTACACATCGCTTACACTTTTTCCGGTACTAAGCTAAATATCGAGTTCTACTTCGAGATAGAACCAATCTAACATACTATGTATGTTATGGCCTAAATACTGTTGGGTTTTCACAACTATTGACCAATTCAAATCACGAGTACGCAGTGGAAAACATACAAACATGTATAGAATAAATAATTAACAAATGATCAAGAACATGTACCTTTTAGCAATTAACGTAACCACTTTCTTGAATATACGCGTGTGTATAATAAATATAACAACGTGAAACCACCGAGGATCTAATTAAAATTCCTCTACTTCAACACACACAATAAGTTCTTAGCAAACAATTAAGTGTACTAGTACTAGTGGTGATAAGAAATCAAACCACCGCGTTCTCGTAGAAATCAACACTTAAAAACCCTTGTGGTTTTTCCCTTGGATTGAACCAAACACAAAACTGAAAACCCTTGTTGTGGGTTTTGGTTAGTCAAACAAAAGAGAGGGAGGGAGAGAGATTTAGGGATTAGTTTTCCAAGGTGTGTGAAACAATGAATCTCTAAACCCCTATTTATAGCCTTAATAACTTGGCTTGCAATCAAAGCTCTCCCACCTCCTTTAGGGGTGTTCGGCCGCTTATAGGCAAAAAGGAAAGAAACTAAAAACTTCCCTTTTCCTTAAATCCCATATATATTAATCATTAAACTATTTAACAATCAATATAACTCCGTTAAATATTTACTTTAACTATTTAACGCTCGTTAAGCTTATCACATAAATATATTACATTTAATATATTTATTATTAATTGTTTTACGTATTAATGTGTGCTTTCCCGTAGGCTCGAATAAACTTTTTAGACATATATTAATTTACGTGTACATAATCCAACAAATACTAACCTATCATACACATATGATAAACACAATACACAACACAAGATATACAAGATAAATGATTATCACAATTGTGATTACACAACTAAACTAATAACACTTGAAGCTTCACGTCTTCGTTAGTGTTCTTCACTATAGAGTGGAATAAGTTGATCACTTGCTTTGGATTATGAAACAAGTATAATGATCAAAGAGTATGAAAAAGAGAAAAGCTAAAGAGAAAAATATTTGTGAAGAGTTGTCTAAGATGAAGACTTAAGGTTGTTGTTTATAGGCAACATTTGAAATTCAAAATCTATCCCAACCAGTTGGTCGCACGGATCTACGGATCCACCATACCCTAGATCCGTCCTTTGGTTTTGCTGGATCCGTGAGATGCATCTGGGATAAATTTTGTCTTTTTGTGATTAACCTCAAATCTTAACAAAATATTCTTATTTACTTAAAAATCATTTATTAGATACTTCTAGAAGTAAAATATTTCTTAACATGAATAAGGAAAGATTTTCTAGATTTGGAAAGATTTGAAAATATTTAGAAAGATTGTTTCCACTTATGGTTAATCTTATTTTGTCCTACATGATTAATATAACTAGCTTATAATTAATCATGTGCTTACTTAAAATCATTTGATTATAAAAGGTTTATGCAAATGATTAAGTTTAGATGCAATAAAAAAATATTTTTATTTGATCATTAACTACGTTTTATAATGCCATATTCATACCTTAAGTGATTTATCATCGTCAAGTAAACTTACGACTAAATAACTTGTTTACGTAGTATAACATTTTATTTGTTATTATCGAAACATAAAGATCATTAAATATAAATATCGTTTTTACGCGAAGATTTGTATTAACAATCTCCCCCTTTTTTATGATGACAAAATATAAACTCATATGTATTAAAAGTTACTAAATAAGTATTTAGTTATTGAGTTTATAGCCAATGATACAAAGTAAAAGAACAACCATAGACTAAAGAAAAAGAAGAAGAAAATAACTAAAAATCCTAAATCTTAGGATAAATATCATTTTTCCCACATAATCCGTAGGGTGAGACACAACATCCATGCGGCTAGTATGGAAAGTATGGTGGGTTGGATAAAGATCCAAGGTGGTGTCAAATGTAGGAAAACATGTAGTTGACCCGGTTTCGGAGCATTTGGATTTTATACCTGGTGATGCTACAACATTAGCAAAACATGTTGTGGATGTGAGGCATGTCATTTGGATGAACAAAATCCAAGATGTTGTTTGGAGGGTTGGGAAAATCTTGATTTCCAAGATTTGGTTGTAAGTTTTGAGTGTTTTCAAGTTGAGGTGCATTATTGTTAATGTTGACAAACAATGGTTGAAGTGGTAAGTATTGTTCAAATCTGGGTGGTGGATGTAGAAATCTGGGTGGTGGTCATGAGACATGAGGTGGTAAAGATATATTTAAAGGGCCCAGTGGCCAATTGTTCACCGTTAACATATAAGGGTCATTTGGTGACAAAGTCTGTGGTGGTGGAAGTTCTTGAGGTTCTTGTTTCAGTGGGATGAAAAATCGGAGTTTGGGTGAAGGTGCAACATGAGTTGGTGTTGGTGACTCACTTGAAGATGATGATGAGGTGTAGTGAGTGCTCCTACTAGATGTGTATTTGGATGGAGCATGTGGTGGTGAAAGAGATTTCTTTCTAGGAGGTGGTAATGGAGTTTTCTCATTTTGGTGTACCTCACTTGAGGATTCAAGGTTGACATAGGTAGGTGTTTTAACTACCCAATGTAAGGTTTTTCTTTTGATGTTGGGTGAACTTGTCTTGGATGAACTAGTCGTGGTGATTGAGTAGGATGTTGCAAGAAATGTGAAGAAAAATGGTGTTGAGGATGATGCTTATATGGTGGAAGTGGTGAAGTGTTTTGTATAATGGTTCTTGGATTATATGGAAGACATGATATATCCTAAGGTTTAAAATCCCACATAGTATCATATAGCATGATTATAAGATAAAGTAGAAAAAGTTAAAAATCAAGAAAATTCAAATTTTGGCGCCTAGTCTAGTGTCACCTTTAGGTGGATCCGTATATCCGTGTCACCTGCAAATTTGACCAAAACCTGTTTTTGCAGCCAAAACCCAACCAAATTTTCATGCAAGCTACATAATTCATAACCTAGTCATACGTAGTTCAACATACATAAACCAATATTCAAGAAAAGCATCATCCTAACATCACATTCATAAGTCAAGTAGCAAATACGCATAGAAATCTAGTACAAGCATAAAACCAATCATTTTTTGTTCTTCAAATACGTGGAGATGGTACCAAAGTAGCGGTTCAAGCATTTAAACATTCCTTTTTTCTCTTTCTGAGCATCGGTTAAGTCCTCATTATCGTATAGTTCCTCATGGAATTCCAAGAATGGTGGTACTTCATTTTCATCGGACGATGAAGATAAAGAGGAGGACGAGGGAGGAGCTACTCTCTTTCCCTTTTCCTTGATAGGATTCCATAAAATGTCCAAAGGATTAATAACACGTTCATGAAACATGAACCTAGCAAATAGGACAATGGATTAAGGGTTTGTTTAGAGGATGTATTTGTAGAGACGAGTCAAGAGCATAGAATATGGCATGGGAGCATTGCTTTTATTCTTGATTTCCTCCATTTGATAGAGAATCATGGTAGTGAAGTTGAATTTTCTTTTGATGGTTAGGTAGTAAAGCATGTATATGGTGCATGCGTTTACATGATCTCTATTGCCAAGAGTGTAAAAGAAATTTTCCCTAAAGAAGAGTGCCCATCCCCTTAGCTCGGGACGAAGATCGTCTAGATAGAGTTTGTTAGGGTCTATTTGAAGTTGGTTTTGAGTGGTTCTAGGAATGGTGATGTTCCTTGTGACAAGGTCATGCTTAGGACCAAGGAAATGACTATTAGGATGATCATCAAGTGAGGTTAAGGACCATTTGTTCGTGTAAAAGGTTTCAAAAACTTTTGGAGTTTGAAAAATCCAAGAGAGTTGAGATATGTTTAACTTAAAGGTGAATTGACCAAGATTGAATTCAATGTAAAGGACGTTCCTCCTCATTTCTTTTGATTTAAAGGGTATGGTAGAATTCGGTTATGAATCGAGGACAAATAAGTTCATCAAGAGTGAGAAAGGACTCAAGATCTACGGCTTCAAAGGTAGGAATCATATTGTTCGCTTCAATGAAAGATGGAGTAACGTATCTTCCTTCATGGAAGAGACGGTTCTCTAGGGTACGGTAAGATTCCCTAAGATCTTTATCCATTGTTTTAGCGATGAATTCGAGGTTGGTATACTTTGGTGCGTTTGTAATCCTTTAGATTTGATGAAGGCATAATTTCACCTATAAATTAGATTGAGATGAATTAATAAATATTATATAAATATTATTAATTTATCTAGATGTATGTCTACATGAACATAATGTGGATGTGCGGTTTGCTTGACTTGAACGAAAAGAAAAATAATAATAAGATTACTAGTATTAAGCAAACTTTAGTGCACAACCGAGTTTGATATTGCTCAGGTTGAATGAAACAAAAAATGCATATGAATTATACACTTTGTATGAACATTCATGAGATTAAAGACATGATGAAAACTTTTTTATGTTGTACTAACAATGTAGTTAATCAACATTGGTTTTGAAAATTTCCTAGACATGAGATTTTTGTTTAAAAAGCATAATTTGGGGTTTTTTGTCAAAAATTTAATTTCACTATCTAGTTTAATTATGCAATCCTAGTGTCTACGGGAATCAAAATAGTTATACATTACTATATCCTAGTCCTAATTGTGCAAAAAGTGCATGAAAAATTGAAATCCCTAAATTATTTGGTTTGGTGCCAAATCAAAGCCCTAAACTCAAAATTAAAAAGAAAATAAGATGAAATCACTTATAATTGTTGATTATGATTGATGATTTGTTGATGATCTTTGTGTTTTAGAACTCCAATTGTTGTTTTTAAGGATTGTGTTTGAGGGTTTTGAGTGTTTGGTTCGTATTGTATGTTTGGATATCGATTATGTGGTCCCAATTGGTTTAAACATGGTGTGTACCTGCTTTTTCTAACACACGGATCTACCTAAATGGGGACGGATCTCCTTATTGTGGATCCGTGGATCCGTGGCATGCTTAAAATGGATAGAGTTGGTTTTTAGCCAAATTGGGACATGGTGTTATATTTTTGGCAACTGGAGTGTGTTATACATGTTATTAGGAGCATGTGATTCAATTTTGAGAGTCAATGTCTAAATTTTGAGCAAACCGTGCAACTTGTCATGAATTTCTCAATGTAATTTTAATGAAGTCGATCCTACTAGGAGTGTGTTAACTTTTAGCATATTTTTTACCATTGCTAATAACACAAAAATTATGAACATTTAGACTTAACAAAACATCGTCAATACAAGTGTGAGTTGTGATTCGATGATTGTTCTTTTTGTCTTTTTCAATCGATTCTGTAATTTCATGTATTGACCACCAATGGTAGTATATGTAGATTTCAAAAATATTTATGGTCATTTAATTGATATTTTCTTGATCTAATAAAATTCTAATCTCGATTATGTTCATGATCGAAAGTTTGTAATTAGAACGTGTAATGAGAATTAATATCTTTTGAATAATGATTAATTACTTCATTAGATTTCCGCTTACGATTATTTTTGGGAGGATGGAGGATCACTATCCATGATGAGTTCCATCATTCCTAGTCCTAATCTTAAATAATTAAATACTTCACGTTTTAAAGTCTTAGTTAATATATCGGCTATGTTATTTTCGGATGCAACTTTCTGGATAGAGATGTTGCCCTTTTGGACATTTTCACAAAGAAAGTGATGACGGATTTCTATGTGTTTAGTTCTAGATTGTTCTACGGGGTTTCTACTTAAGTCGATTGCACCTTTATTATCGCACATAATCGGAACGTCGTCGAGGCGTATGTTATAGTCGATGAGAGCTTGTTTCATCCATAGTGCTTGTTGACATGCCTTTCTGGTGGACACATATTCGGCTTTAGTCATACATTTAATATGATATAAATATATAATTTTCCATATCTGTTATCGATTTAAGTTTACTCCCTTTAAAAACGACATAACTCCTTAATAAGGCGTTGAGGCTATGGCCCATGCCGCCACGCCACGCCTCACACTATTTATAACCTTGACGTTATCACACATTGCCGCCACTATACGCAAGTAATCGTTGAATTAAAACAAACAAATAAATCATCAAACATAAAGGAATAAAGTTAACAAACCTTGTAACTGACTGACCTATAGCAAAAAGAGCTGATGAATAAAAGATTCAGTCAACCCTTCAATATCTCAATCGCTGGTAACTTTTCAACATTGATCATTTTTATAAAATTGATTGAAATTTGTGATTGATTGATTGAATTATTTGAAGCATATATATATAAGATAGTTTAAGAAAAAAAAGATGATTTATCACCATAGAGAGTAGAATTGATTGTTACATAATGTGGGGGGCTGTGTAGATTTTTAGCCCAGAAGCTCCGCTCGAGGTTGTGCCCTTAATTACTCCGAAGCCGTTTGCGTTAACGCCTAGGCGAAGGCAGGTTCGTGCTAGTTATTATTGCAGTGTTTGACACATCAAAAAATGGATTTTAAAATGATTTTTATAGTTAAGCCTGTGTGTTTGGGGGGAATTATGATGCGAGCTTATGGGCTTAAGCATTATGAAGAGCTGTAGGAGTCGATAATGATGAGACGTGAGCTGAGAGGTGTGATTGTTTGTGAGAGTGATTTCATTTGTATATTTGAATTAATAAAACGTTATATAAGCCGAATTTTTTTAAAATAAGCCTTAAAAAGTGAGTTTACGAAACATTAGCCCAAAACCAAATAACCCATAAGCCGAAACAAACACCCTCCCCTTATTGAAAATTTGATAGGTCTAATTGAGCTTATTGATCTTATTCATATTTCAATAAGCTCGATATAGAGGTGTTTGTTTCGCTTATGGGCTAATTTGGTTTGGCCTGTAATGTTTCATAAGCTTATATGAATTCTAAACTATATAAGCCGGAAAAGGTCAAAATAAGCCTCAAAAAGTGAGCTATCAAACATAATTCCCAAAACCAATAAGCCATAAGCCTGGCTATATAAGTCCGCAACAGAACAACAGCCCCTAAGAAAACACAACTCTCCTAAAACCTTGAATGCAAACAATATACATAATTCTCTCACTACACAATAAACGGAGAGCGTGTGTAAGAGGAGATACTTATCTCTCTCTATCCCCATTTTTCATAACAAGTGTGTATTGTCAAAGTTTTGTTGCGACTATGATAGCAGCTTTATGTGCGTTCTTTTGGTTTTAGGACTTATGGTTGATAAGCTCACTTTTTGTGGCTTATTTTTGAGCGACAGAGTCTTCGCCTTATCTTAAGAGAGTATTATTTCATATAACAGCTTAAGAAACATAAGGCCTAAACAATTAGCCATACGCCGAAACAAACACCCCTACTATGATGGAGCATATTGAAAATTTGATAAGCTCATAAGCTCACTTCTGCCTTATCAAATTTTCAATAAGGGGGGGAGTTGTTTCGTCTTTATGGGTTATTTGGTTTGACTTTTTTGCGGGGAGAACACTCACTTTTTAAGGCTTATTTTTAAAAAATCGCCTTATATAAGTTTATTCATTCAAATATTCAAAATGAAACAACAAACACACCAAAGCTCGTTCTCATTAGCTTCAGCTTATAATAGCTTAAGCTCCCATAAGCTCGCATCCAAAATTCCAAACACACCAGGCTTTACATAAAAATCATCTACAAATTCTCTCAATGTGTCCATAACCCAAATTAAATAACTAGCTACTACCTAGTAGCGATTAACGCAACGGCTTCGGTGTAATTAAGGCGCAAACCTCGAGCGAGACGCTTCTGGGCTAAAAAACCACATTAAATTAACATCAACTCTCAACACACCGCATCTTGGTGTTAACATTCATCACATTTTTTCTTAAATATCTTTAATAATAATATGCATCAAATACATTCAATCAATCAATCACAAATTTCAATCAATTTTATAAAAATGATCAATGTTGAAAAGTTACCAGCGATTGAGATATTGAAGGGTTGACTGAATCTTTTATTCATCAGCTCTTTTGCTATAGGTCAGTCAGTTACAAGGTTTGTTAACTTTATTCCTTTATGTTTGATGATTTATTTGTTTGTTTAATTTCCAACGATAACCTGCGTATAGTGTAGACAAATTTGTGTGATAACTCAGGATATAAATAGTGTGAGGCGAGGCGTGGCGGCATTGCCTACCTCACGCCTTATAAGGAGTTATGTCGTTTTTTAAGGCGTAACTTAAATCGACACAAGATATGAAAATTATATATTTATATCATATTTTAAATGTATGGAGTTTACAAAAAATGTCATACATAAGAAAATAAGGTAAATAAACTATCTTTGCATGTAATCTTTTTTATTTTTATAATAAAAAACGATTTTTATCAAAATTGAATTCAAAAAAGCTTCCACGCATCACAATTTATTGCGCCTTATCACGTTTTTCCACTCCTCATCGCATGCCAAGCCTTAAGCATAAGCCTTGGTCTATTGTGTAGCGTGGAGCTCACGCCTCGCGCCTTTGCGAGGCCTTAGCGGCGTCGTGGCGCGCTTTTTAGAACCATGGATAAGGTTAATATTTGAGTTAACTTTTTAATGCGTCTGTTTTTTAAAGAAGCGCTCATTTTCAATTTTGTTTGTAAGCAAGAAGAGAAAATAGGAGAAGTGCGTTTGTTTATTTTTGACAATATAGGCAAAAATAATCTTTTCCTCTTCATTATTTGTAGATTAATTTTTATCTGATTAGCACTTTTTTTGTCATAAAGACTTCAAAGATCCACATCTTCTCTCGTAGACATGGTTTGGCAAGTCAGCCATAAAACATCTTAAAAACAAACGCAATAAGTGAGATTGGAAAAAGTTAGTGGTTTAAATTGTAATTAAGTATTTAAATATTTACTCTGTAATAAATTGTTTTTATAAGTAGAAGTATTTTATTCTAACAAAATTACTTATTTTTATAATTTTTAAGTTCTAAACGAATGTGTTTTCTCTTTGTATGTAGTAACCTAGGGTTGAACATAATTGACTGCGAACCGAACGAAACCGAGAAATTAGAGCGAGCTGGACCAAGCCAAACATATTTCGATCCGGTTTCGTTTTTGGCCATTTACCTCAATCTTGATCCTCGATCCCGGTTCATTCTTTAGCAACCGACAATTATGCTTTTTATGGGATTAGCCAAAAAATTTTGAAATTGATAACTTCCGTAATTTTCTATTTATAAGAAACAACTATAAATTACAATTATATTGATTCGAAGCCGGATATTGTTTTTTTACTGTGATTTCAACAATAAATTACACCCCATTCTTCATATAAAATACGCTTTCATGTGTTTTTTATGCAAAGTCATTTACATAGAGGATATTAATACAAGTATGAATCTGCAAACTTTCAAGTTTTGACAAATAATTGCAAGTATATCTATATGGAAAAACTTTGTGTTAGAAAAGCTGCACACCATCAACATTCTAGCCATAGGCCAGACTCATTTGGCCGCAGGTTTTCACCCAGCCGCCGGTCAAGTCCATTTGACCGCTGGTCAAATGGGTTCTGCAGCCCAAATTTAAATATTTTTCATTTTGCGTTTTTTTGGAGTTTCAAGTTGGCGAATGAAATAGTGAAAAGTGTTACCGGGACCTTAGTATAGGGAGTATGTTGTTTAAGCTTTATACAATTTATTTTTTTTCGACAACCCTTATTTTGGAGATTTGTGCTTAATAGTTGTTATTATCATATGATAAACTTATATAAGTCTAAAATCTTAAAATAAACCAGAAAATTAGGGTTTATGAAATATAAGAGAAAAGCAAATAAGTTCGTAAGCTCAAATATAAGGTTAAACAAATACCCGCTAAGTATTAATATATACATGAAATGGATGATAACTTTATTGCTATCGGCCGGTTACAAGGGTCGTAATATTGTCAACTTTAGTCCATTTACAATGCTAGTTTAGTCACTTTAATTCTCATAAGAGCACTTGATGTGCACAAGCTATAAGGCAAGTTATAGCCCAATGGCTCCACTTAACACCCAATCTCGTGTCTTAGCTCCTCGTGCAAAATCCACGAGCTGTGTTATACGATATTTTTTCTTTTCTTTTTGTATTTGTGTTTTATTGGGTTAAGTATGGCCATGGGTGTCTTATAACTTGAGTGATGGAGAGAGGGTATTTTTTAGATTAACTTAGAAGTATTGAGTTACAGAAGATGAGAAGTGCGCTGAGATGACATCACTTTTAATTGCTATAAAACGCTAATGGGCACCTAGTTATCTAAGTATTAAGACTTTTGCTTCGTTAGAGATTGTTAACGTGGCATTACGTAGAACGCTGAGATATTTATGTAGAATGTTGTGTGTAAAATGACGGTGCTTTTACAAAGTAAAGTAGGGCTGAGCAAAACCATCCAAAAACAGAACTTAGCCGAACTGACCGAAACCGAACCGACCATTTTTCGTTATTGGTTTACGGTTTTTGCATATTTATGTATTTTTTGGTGTCGGTTTTGGCACTGTTCGTTCGGTTTCGGTTAAAAACAAGAAAATACGCCCTAAATATAGTCAATACGGTTTTCGGTTTTTGCTCGATTCGATTTTCGGTTTTTCAGTTTTGTTCAGTTCCTATCGTTCGTTTTTCCGGTTCATGCATTTTTCTCAAAATCGTTTTCGGTTTGGTTCACTTTTGGGTTCGGTTTGAAACGGATGCTTTAGCCCTAAAAAGAAACTTTGGCTAGGGGTGTCATGGACGGTTGGTTAGCCAGAGTTTTGATTAGTTATTTCCTGCACCTTATTACGAAACCGAAAAAACTAGTTAACTGAATTTATACTTGTTTCTTAGATAAATAAATTTACACTAGTATGATTCCTAATTGTTAACGGTGTCTCGAAAATATTTTTTCAATCATGTCGCTATGTGAACATAGGAGTACAAAAGACTTTTCATTCTTTGTTAACGGTCTGCCGTGATATGGCCGGTCCAAGCCCTTATGGCTGGACGGGGTCTGGCCGAGTATGGCCGGTCTGGCCGGGTCTTGCAGGTTATGGCTGATATGGCCGGGTCCTGGCGTTATTGACCGGTTTATGCAGGTCTTGGCAGTTTATGCTGGTCTATCCGGATTTGCTTTGGAATAGCCGGATTGCTAGATATGCTTCTACCTCACTTTCCTGAGGTAACATGGTGTTTAGAAATGTTTTTGATCTGTTAACAGTGATTAAACTTTATTATCTGCAACTGGCAATCAAAGTTGTAATTTGCGTATGAATGTTATATCAGATTTGCGTCCATACCTAATACTAATTTTGTACTCGGATGTTGCAGCGTGGTACCCCTTCATCTAGAAGTTCCAGAAGTGGTGATCATCAACGTCCCAAGGCATGATTCACCAGAATATGATAGGCGTGACGGTAGAGTGGTCTCAAGGAAATATAGTGATGAGCCGTCATCTCGTCATGGAAGATATGAAAGTTCAAGGAGAACTCCTGGTATAGCTCAAGTTTAATTAGACTCTGAAAGTCGAAAGTTTAGGGGAAAATTCATCAAAATAGACATTTTTACAACTGGTGGCTATTTTGTTAGAAGCTACTTTGCTCCTAACAAAATGTTTAACCATTAACCTTCCTCTATGTATGATCAGAAAAGCTGTTATATGCCTAACTGGTGTTTGGAATAAAGGTTTAAACAGATGGTGTGTATCTTGGTTTTGAAAACCTTTGCTTCACAAGCTTTTCTATGATCATTAATTTGGATGGTTATGGATAAAAGGCTTGCAGACTGGAAAATTTCATGAAATGGTTAGGTTTGGAAATCTATGGTTATTAAAGGAGTGTTTGTGTTTGAAGATTGGGATAAACTAAACTCTCTTTTCTCAGGAATGTGTATCTTGAGTATAGTTATGTTTATGTAGTCATTTATAGTAACAACCATAAGGATAGTAAGCTACAAAGATCGATACAAATCATGGAAAGATCACATAATAGCAGATGTCATGAAGGAATCTGCTGTTTGGAGATTGTTATTTGTGGTGTTAGGGTTACTCAGATAGCTATGTATACATGATAGTGAAGCTCCTGATCTTCATTGGTTAGTTTGCAGCTGGTTAGTTTTCCTGAAGGCTCTTTCAGTATTTCTCAAGGTCGAACATGATTAAGTGTTACGTGATGGTCCATAAGATATCTTGTGATGGTGAAGGGCCGGAATTGAGTCTGCGCAAAATCATCTGTTAGTGTTTAACAGTTTCCAAAAACAGTCAGTACAGCAACTACACACACTAGTACAGATGGCTATTTCGACCCGTTTTACTTATGAGTGGTAAATAAATAAGTAACTTGGAGAAATAAAAAAACGGTGCCCAGTACATAGAACCTCCCAAATCAAATACTTTTATCAGATATATATTGAACTTATTAAAGTAGAGTACCAAAAAAACTTATATAATTTGCTTCCTTTATTTTAAATAGCTGCAACAAGCCCCTTGGAGCTGTTTTTCTGGCTACATCGACCGTATAAAATGGTTCAGTTCATGTATATTAAAAATATATAAACTCCTAAAACAAGAATACTCGAGTTTTTGGGCATTACACACTTCGACATAATTAATGGCTGCAAATGAAAAGCATAACTGCAACAATTCATCTCACACAGAAAATAATTGATATGAACAGATGTTCAGATAGTGATTTTGATATTGCAAAGTCGCTATACTAGCTTTAGGTTAGTCAACTTGTTCATACACCCTTGAAACCCTAATTGCTTCACAATAAGAATTAAGACAATATTGGAGGCAAAAAAACTTCAGTAGAATTCAACACCACATATTGGTTTGAGAGAAATATGACCCGTGTGATATGGGACCTACTAAAAAATGTACCCATTTTTAAAAGTTTATATCAAAATTGGATCAAGTTTGTAATTTCTCTAAAAATTTCTAAAATGTTATGATTCATACACTAAACTAGATGAATAACTCTCCGTTCTTCGTCATCGAAAATTGCTTTAATATAATTCAGTTCACTTGTAATCCGTGTGAAATAAAAAATGGTCCAAATATGTAATCTCTAGAAATTAAGAATTTGACCCGTGTGGAAAAATTAATGTGTACCTCTGGCAGCTCCGGATTTCACATGCTGTTGATCCCCCCATTGAGTACTACTGCAATACGCTGAGATGACTTTTTTTCTCTCGACCTGTGATGATGAATTGAAGTTGATCCACAAATCAGAAAAGTATATAACTATGATTGATCCAAACGTTTTGTGCACATTACACGTACCAGTGTTTTTTGTCACTTGTGGTTTTTCCTTCTGGATGGAAGCCTCTTCACTGCCTAAATAAAATGATCAGCTATTGGCATCGAACACTGTGTCACCTTCTACTTATGATAGTGAGCCAGAAAATCATCTGTTAGTGTTACCAGGTTCCAAAAACAGTACAACAACTAACCAACACTTGTACAGATGGCTATTTCGACCCATTTTACTTATGATTGGTAAATAAAATAGTAACATGAAGAAAGAAACGGTGCCCAGTACACAAAACCTCCCAAATCAAATTATTTGGAACATTTGTACTCATAATTAACATACTGACTAATTGATGAAAGTAACAAAAAAATAAATATTAATTTTATTTCCAATATATTACGAAAGCTGCAACAAGCCCCTTTAGGATGCTGTTTTTTTCGTTGCTACATCGACCCATATAAAATGGTTCAGGTTAAGTTATGTTAACATAATATAAATTCCTAAGAAACGAATACTCGGGTTTTTGGGCAGTACACACTTCCACATGATTAATGGCGCACAGAAAAGCATACCTGCAACAATTCATCTCCGCACAGAAACATATGGGAGGTCGTGACGTTGTTCTTATTAATGAAAAGGTTCAAGTGCCCATAACTTTTCCGAGATTTTTAAGAATTCAGATAGTTCCAAATTTTGAGTTCATTGGTTTTTTTTCTCAAACAAACAATCTTGCACAAAAATCATTTTTCAATTTTCGGGCAAACATGACAAACTTTAGGTTTGCCCCCTCCTTGTAGTTGGAAAACATTTTCCATCATTTTCTGTTCTTTTTTGAATGAGAAAAAGAGGGGTTTCCTCTCCACAAAACAATTAAACTTTTGGAAAACGCGTTTAGTTAAAAAAACATTTTTGTGTTTTTCATTTTACAAAACTAGAATACATGTTCAAGTGTTGTTGTTTCTATCTCAATTCTCTATTTACTTTTGTAATATTATAAAGACATATTCGAAACACAAAAATAGAGGCGGCAAAACGGGCGGGCCGGGCGGGCGCGGGCATCAGGCAAAACGGGCACGGGCTAAAACGGGCACTAATGGGATAAATGGGCTACTGTGAATCTTATTTAATTAATTATTTTTTTAACGTTTTCGTCCGTATTTTTACGTTTTCGTCAGTTTTTTCCGTTTTTACGATTTCGTCTGTTTTTTACTTTTCAATCCTTTTTTTACGATTTCGTCCGTTTTTTTACGATTTCGTCCTTTTTTAACATTTCGTCAGTTTTTTTACGATTTCGTCCGTTTTTTTACGATTTCCATCCATTTTACGTTTTCGTTCCGTGTTTTTACGATTTATCCATTATTTACGACTTCGTCCGTGTTATTACGTTGCGTAACCGTTTTTTTACTTTTCGTCCATTTTTACGATTTTCTTCCGTTTTATAACGTTTTCGTCCGTTTTTTTTACGATTTCGTCCGGTTTTTTTACGTTTTCGTCTGTAAAATAACGACAAATCGTAAAAAAACAAAACCAAATCGTAAAAACGGACGTAAAACGTAAAAAGGATGAAATCGTAAAAAAACATACAAAATCGTAAAAAAGCGACAAAGCGTAAAAAAACGACGAAATCGTAAAAACGGACGAAATTGTAAAAAAACGGACGAAAACGTAAAAAAACAGACTTCATCTGTATAAAAAGGATGAATCGTAAAAAACGGACGCAATCGTAGAAAGACCTGACGAAATCGTAAAAACGTACTGAAATGATTAACACTCTCGATGTGTTACAAAACCACTTTAGCAAGTGACACATCGATTGATTTTCATATCAATTTTTTATTTCAATCGATGAGATAGTAACTTGCTGGTTCACTCATATCGTGTTGTCTGCTTTGAGACATTCCAATAATGAGAACATGCTGAGTATGATGAATCTAATACATATGTGTTAGAAAGATTCAATACTATAGCTGGAAATCCTGTTAAGAAGATTCTTCTTAAATTGAATCTATCTGATCACAGGTTAATCCTCACGGATTCGAAGGTTACTCCAACCAAACACGGGCGAATGACAAAGCCATATTCGTCCCCTGCTTATTTCAGGAATATCTAAAGATGGTGATGGATGTACCTGATTTCAGTTGACTCACAAGATTCATAGCCACATGCTCATACCCAACCGACAAATATAAAGACATCATAAAAGCTCAAGTACATGTTTCAAGACTTCCGCTACTCTGATACCATAAGTCCTTCTTGAAGCGACAAAGTGTTAAAGTTAAAGAAATTCAAGAAAGATGCATTATTAAAGCTTTTCAAGATTATCAAATCAAGAAAGGTATGAGCATGTCGGTCCAGAAGTCACAAGTTCACGAGATGGCAAAGTTTACAAGATGGCGAAACGAGATTATGCTTGGTTGATGATTTCAAGAAGCTCAAAGATCACATTCATGTCAAGACAAAAGAACTAGCTCAAATCCAAAGTCAATGATCACTACATCCAATCACAAGTTAATGATTAGTTAAAGTACTACAGCTCAAACCGAAGTAAAGAGCAAGTACGACTAAGTTTAAAATTTTTGTAACTTGAGTGACCTCCCTTAGGGTGAAATTGTTAGAAATAGAAAAGTGTCGGTCACTACCAATATAATTAGTCATAGCTCGTAGTAAGTTGTAAGGTTAAGTTATAAAGCTAACCGGGCCAAAGGCCCATGGATAAGCCCACTAAGGGTCCATGGCCGGCCAAGACTAGAGTATAAGTACCCTCTCCATAGCTTGGAGAGGGTGTTGGTTGTTCATTTGTTACATTTCACTAAGCTAATATTACCATCTTCTTTCTCTCTCTAAGTGTTCATCCAACCACCTCTTTCTCTCTCTAAAACTCCAAGTGAATCATTCCATACTTGTGTTAAGATATTCTACAGAAAGGATAGCTCAAAACCCAATCTAACCCCCCCGGCTAGGCCGGTCGAACCAAGGGAAAACACCCCTTGGTATTGACTTTTTGACTTTTCTAATATTTATGATTAATTACATTTAATTACCCATTAATTAAAAAGCATTTATAGTTAATTATTCATAACGAACTAATTAACAACCGTTAGTGTTCTTTCGTTAAATCATATATTAATATAAATAATAAATATACAAATATATTATTATAAACATTAATATAATGATATCTAAGTGTAAACGTGTGTGACCCCGTAGGCTTACGTATTTCCACCTGTGTAAATATCTGTATGACATGAGCACAAACCAACAGCTCCCACTTGCGAATGTCTCATTCATATAATATACTATACTAACATTAACGAATAGTCTAGCAACATCATCAACGCTTCCAGAAATACCTGAGTATGCAGTTTTAGTAAACAACTCAGTCTTCAATGGTTTCAGTCAGACATATCCCTTTGTTTTAGATACAATGTTAAATATGAATATGAATCAATAGTCATTCCATAATTTAACAATTATGTTTCTCGCATCTGTATTGATTTAGATTAGCAAATGTAAAAAGAATCATCTTAACTACACTTTGAGCACGGCCATGCAAATATCTGATCAACCTAACGAGGGGCCCAGTAAGTATCTTACTCCCAAACATGTGGATGAACAAATTCTATTTTGACTACAAGTGTTCGTCATGTACTTTAAAATATTTTTGAAAATAGTCCTTATAACTACCCTTTGACAGTATAGTGTTAGACTAAAGTCAAGAAATGCTATCCATACATGCAAAATCTGCTTGCATCTCAAGTCTAAGGATAAACATAACTTTCACCATATGTCTAATGCATCTAATGACGCTGATCCATAAAGTAATTAGCATAGGTAGGGTATCTAATATTCAACCTCATTGAATAACATGTGAAGTTGGCAGAATCATCTTTACATATTCTCTAGAATACAACCAAACACTCACATTTACCTTGTCTTAAAAATATTCCCATATTGTTAACTGGTAATGGATAAAGCTTTAGAATTCTAAAAAAACATTCACATATTTAAACATGCAAATATAGGACATAATTATTATAAAAATGAAAACAATATACCACGTATATTAATCCATTTAAAAGAAATAACAATTGTTTAACATCCCATTATCCAAATACTTCCACTAACACATCACAGATTTAACATGAGACTGCTACCAGGAACAATCCTAATTGCCATAGCATGTTCATAATGCTTATTGAACGACATTGGTTTTGTGAACGGATCAGTTACGTTGTCATATGTGTAAACTTTCTTAAGGACATTTTCACGTTC
This sequence comes from Tanacetum coccineum, assembly GCA_026074375.1. Lineage (NCBI taxonomy): Eukaryota > Viridiplantae > Streptophyta > Magnoliopsida > Asterales > Asteraceae > Tanacetum > Tanacetum coccineum. The sequence continues at coordinate 8,319 of BQNB010048999.1, read as the reverse complement.
TTGAATTACATCACGAATGTAGTGATATTTCCTTTGAAGATGTCTGGCTCCCTTCAAGATACCAAGATTATTGGCGATTAATATTGCAGGTTCATTGTCACATAGCATCTCCATGTGTCTTTTATTCGATGGCACGACATCGCCAATCATCAATAAAATTTCCATCAATCCAGACGCTTTCCATTTGCTTCCAACACCAAGTAATGTACTCTCGGCGTTCTTGATAAAGACATAGCAGTATGCTTTCCTTGGCACTTTCTGAGTCTACGAGCTCCACCATTAAGTACCAACACATATCACGTTTGAGATTTGGTTATCGTCCTTATCTGTTTGAAAAACTTCATCATCCGCATAACATAACTTTCCAGCTCAACTTCAGGTTCTGATCCATACACAAGAACCATATCTTTAGTATTCCTTAAATACTTAAGAATAGTTTTAACAACAGTCCAGTGAATCTCAACAGGATTTTGCTAAAAACGACTACACAAATTTTACGTAAAAGCAACATCAAGCCTAGTACATCTAACCGCATACATGACTGAACCTATAGTCGAAGCATAAGGAACTCTCTGCATACATTGTACCTCACTAGGTATTTTAGCACCTTGGGACTTTCTATAGTCTGGCTTTTCTATCATTAGAGTATATCCCTTCTTGGAGTTTTCCATCCTAAATTTCTTTAGGATTTTCTCTAGACAAGCACTTTGACTAAGAACAATCAATCGCTTATATCTATCACGTATATCTTGGTTCCAAAGATGTATGCTGCTTCTCCTAAGTCTTTCATAGAAAAACACTTACAAAGCCAAGATTTAACTTCTTGCAGCATTGTAACGTTATTTCCTATGAGTAATATGTCATCGATATACAAGATTAGGAATGCAACACTACTCTTATTAGCTTTAAGATATACACATGGCTCATCAGGATTTTGAGTAAAACCAATCTTCTTGATTTCTATATCAAACCTTTTATTCCAACTCCTAGATGCTTGCTTTAATCTATAAATGGAACGTTGAAGTTTACAAACTTTATTGGGATGTTTCAGATCCACAAACCCCTCAGGTTGTAGCATATATACATCCTTGCTTAGGTGACTATTTAGAAAGATGGTTTTGACTTCAATATGTCAAATCTCATAGTCATAGAACGCGGTTATGGCTAAAGAATTCTTATAGCTCTAATGTCTGCAACAGGAGAGAAGGTTTCCCCATAATCTACACCGTAGGTTTGAGCATAGTCTTTTGCTACCAGACGAACTTTAAAGGTGTGTACATTGCCATCCATGTCAGTCTTCTTTTTGAAAAGCCATTTACTCCCAACAGTTCTACCATTAAGAGGAAGCTCAACTAAAATCTAGACTTGATTATCTTTCATGGATTGCATTTCCGTATTCATAGCTTCAAGCCATTTATCATATTCAGGATCTGATAATGCAGCTTTATAATTAAGAGGTTCATTAAGATCTCCTATTTCATGTTACTCATCATCAACATAGAAACCATATCTATTTGGTGCTTGAGGTATCCTTACAGATCTATGAATAGGAACTTTAACATTTTAGGGCTCGACCTCGATGGGCACAACCTCATTATGTTCTTTGCTAGTATTTTCTGAAGGTTGTGTATCTTCTTCTTGAATTAATTCAAGTCCTTTGTCACTCCCACTCATTTGGAGAAGTCCATGACACCCACTCGCTTCTTGTACTATGAGGCTATTCTCAAAGAACTCAGCATTTCGAGCAACAAGTATCTTGTTCTCGGGTGGATAGTAAAAGTAGTAACCCGTCGTTTCCTTTGGGTAGCCTACAAAGATACGCTTAATGGATCTAGGATCAAGTTTTTTAGGCGCATCTAGTTTCACGAGTACCTTACAACCCCAAACCCTTAAGTAGGACAACTTGGGAGCTTTCCCATGCCATATTTCATAAGGCGTCCTTTCAACCTTCTTGGTTGGAACCATATTGAGAATGCGAGCTACAGACTCGAGAGCATATCCTTAAAAGGATTTTAGTAGAGTTGCCAGATTCATCATGGATCGAACCATATCTAGTAAGGTTTGATTCCTCCTTTCAGATACCTTGTTATGTTGTGGTGTATAAGGCAAAGGAAGTTGAGATATAATAGCACAACTTTTCATATGATTAACAAACTCATGACTCAGGTATTATCCTCCTCGATCGGATCGAATAGCCTTAATCTTTTTACCAAGTTAATTTTCAACTTCATTTTGAAATACCTTAAATGTTTCAAATACCTTATGTTTACGTTTCATCGAGTAAACATAACCATAACGGCTGAAATCATCTATAAAGGTGATGAATTAGCTAGCACTCTCTCTTGACACAGTTCTAAAAGGGCCACATACATCTATGTGTATAAATCCTAATAGGTCCTTAGCTCTTTCCACTTGATGTGGAAAAGGCTTGCGCCTCATCTTCCTAAATATACAAGACTTGCATTTCTCAAGTGATTCATCATGAGGGGATTATAAGATCCCATCACACTGAAGCTTGTCCATGCGTTTCTTGTTTATATGTCCAAGACGACAATACCATAGATAAAGAGAGTCCAAAGAATATTTGACTCTTTTGTTGCTAACATTAAAAGTAGAACTAACATTTAGATAAAGATTATGCATATCAATTTCATAAATGCCATTATGTGGAATTGCATTAAAATAAAACACATTATCTTTCGAAACAGAAATACTATAATTCATAAATGTATGAATATAACGTTTTCAACCAAACGAGAAATTGAAACAACACCCCTAGTAACAGTAGGTGCGAAATGACAGTTGTCTAATGTGGTATTTCTTATATCATAACACGGGGTCGATTCTTGGATCTGGCTAGTTTCTAGAGAGAGAAACACTAGAGAGAGAATAGTCTAAAAAGAAGTGTTTCCTTTTTGGTAAAGAAATAATTTAACAGCTTGTCCTCTTCCAAAGTTGGAATAGACTATATATAGTACTTACATATACTCAGGCATTAGTACCCGACTAAGGACCGAAAAACGTACTATTAACTTATTAAACTACCGAGCTATAATAAATCTGTAAAATACACGGGGTGACCGATCTTTTTCTAATATCTAACATCTCCCTCCTCATGGGAGGTCCACCCCTGAGAATACCAAACTTTAATCATTTCATTCTTTAGCTTGTAGACATTTGATCTCTTGTACATTTGGGATAGTAATCTTTTGATTCATCTTACGCTTGTCTTTGACAGTGATCTTGAGCTTCTTGAGATCATCGTCCCATAACATAATCTTACAATCCATCATGTGATGGATCGCCATCTTGTGCACTGTGAATAATAATGACATCAAGAGTTTGCGAAGCTTGACACCTTTATGAGGTCCTTCATAACATCATAACAAAGTGTAGGTCGTGTCATGGCATTCGGTTATTTACTTAACATCTCCGGAACTTAGGAATTTCCAACTGCCAACTCCATCTTTAAGATAACCTGTAATGAAAACAGTAGTAATAAAAGAAAAAATGGGTTTGAAAAGACAGTCCTAAGTGTTTCATATGAAAGAATTTTATTAACACTGTTAAACAGAAAAGAACTTCGAGTAGTTTTGATTGTTCTTTAAGTTATCCTGTAATGAAACAGTTAGCAATAAAGAGAAAATTGATTTGAAAAATCAGTCTAAGTGTTTCTTATGATAATATTTTGAAACACTTCGAGAGTTTTGATTGTTTTTCAAATGATCAATAACCGTTAATTCGTCTAGCAGGATTTCCATCTTCATTGTGAAAAACCTTTGTTTTACTCGGATGTTCTGGCAATATCACAAGGATAATGCGTAGGACTCTTAGGATAGACTTGTTTCCACAGTGTGTGAAAGATAAGAGAATTGGATATGTGTCCTAACAAGATTAATTGACGATCTCTTAGCTCTAGACTCAATAGTGCGTTTTGGTTTTAGTAATCGGAGGCCAAAGCTGACTGCCACTTGTTCAATATCAACTAACTCGGAGTAAGAAAGTCAATAGATAACGTGTTTAGTCTTCGTGAGAAATGAAACAGAAATCTTTTGAGAGATTCTGAGTGGCTAGGGAGGGTTGTGCATTGCATCACTGGGTCCATGATGTTGATCTTCAATGTCAGCAATCATCTTAGTGATTCTGGCAGCATATGTATTGACCCGGTTTCTGCCTAAGTGTATGGAGGGCTTCTTTCTTTACACCCTTTATCTTTACAATTCTTTTTAATTCTTCAACCCCTTCAGTGCTTACCGAGACTTCATGACTAGAACCTTGTTGGGTTTATTCCAGTACTAGCTCCATCTCAGTCGGCACTTTTCCCTTATTCTCACTTTTACTCCTTTTATATGTCATACCTAAGGACTTCTACACTAACTAGTGGATTGTCCCTGGGTAGATCCCTCCGGTTATGGCTGGATCATTGGGAATAGTACCTAACCTTACCAACCTTATAACTCCAATTAAGTAAAATGCATGGTCGGTCTTTTGGTACAGTTCTCCTTTCCATAAAACCAATTGAAAATTCAATTAAGGTACTTATGATATAAATATCAAAGCGTTTAGTACCTCGATCGTTTTTGATTTTTTTCAGAAACGCTCCCCCTCAAAATGTGCTTCGGTATTCGAAATTGTTTAGCACGTTTGGGCGGAGTATATGAGTCCTAATAATCACGGTTATTATTATACACATATTTTAATCACATTTTCTCCCCTTATCAAAAATTTAAACCCTTTGACATTTTGGATATCAATTGATTTAAATATGTTATAAAATTTGGGAGAAAAGTGTGGCCTTAATTCGCAAGTCGTGTAAGAGCCATAAAACTGCTCCCCCTCAATCGTTGAGGGATATAAATTACTCCTACACTTAGTCATCAACAGATTAACTACTTACTAATGTACATGATATATTTTTCATAATAAGAGACAAAATTGACCTTTTTATTGTAACGAGGATGTCGTCACGTTGTTCTGTTGATCAGCCTGTAGTCAATATCTCTTATTCTTCCTCCAACAAAGCTTTCTAGACTTCGATAGATCCTTCTGATCTGTAGTCTTTTCTCGATTGCAGTGATGAAGTCTTTGCTTCTTCTCTTGTCATCCTCTGACCACTTCCTAGTCTCCATGCCCTTATTGTACTCGTACAGATGAAAGTCTTTAACCATTTGGTCCAGCTTTTCCATGACTCTTGTCAACGTCCCATCACTAAACTTGTGAAGCTCATTCAGCCTCATCAGTTTTCTTTGATCATTTCTGTCTCTGTAGACAACTGCTCTTGGCTTAGGACTAGTCTTGTCTATCTGGGGCAGATGGTTGAGCTTTTCTTGAATATTAAGTAGGAACAGATCTTCAAAATCATTTGGATGAAGATTTTTGAAATCCTTTTCCGAGATCTTGTATTCTTGGTAATCAGCTCGGCGAAGAATTATCTCTCTTAGGTAGTTGTATCCATATTTTTCAAACACTTTGACACTGATCACACTAAGAATTCGCATCTGCGATCTGACTGCTTCACGATCAGAGGACTCACTGTGTTTGTTGATATAGAATTCCTTCCTCCTAAACCACTGATAAGTGCTTAATTACACATATCTTTTACCTCTAAAAACGAGCTTAAATGTCCAAAAACAGACAAAAACTGCCAAA
>BQNB010048998.1:0-42261 GCA_026074375.1 Tanacetum coccineum | reverse complement strand
GCAAGTAATGTAATAAAGCGAAAAATTTCCCTGTATAATTGTGATCATAGTAAAATAGGTTTTGCATTTGATGAAAATTATTGGGTTGTTATAAGTAGGGACCTTTACATTGTTCACATCCTACTTAAGCAGCATAAACTTTTTCACTTTCTTTCTTGATTTCTCTTCCAAGATTGTTGAGTTGTGCTTGTATGGCTGCTAATCTGTTAGAAGTTTCAGTACTTCTGGTCCTAGATGTTCCATTGTGCCATTTTTAAGAGTATTTAGCCATTTCTTGGATGGCTACTTTTGCATCAGCAGCAGTCTTCAATGGTATGGCTCCCCTTGAATCAAGAATTTGTCTAGTTGGAATATCCAATCCATTATAGAACAAGACTACCTCCTGCATTTATGTTAAATAGTGTTGAGGACACTTCATCAAGAGTTCTTTAAATTGCTCCTAAGATTGATAGGGATTTTCATCCGGTTCTTGCTGAAAGTTATTGATCTCCTCCATTTTATTTGCTGTACGAGCAGGCGGCCAATATTTGCTTAGAAACTTTATCTTCAGATCTTCCCAAGTTGTAATCGAACCAGATGGTTTATTTCTTAGCCAATAAATTGCGGCTCCAGTTAAGGACATAAGGAAGGCTCTAAGCATCACTTGGTCTATAGTTATATTAGGGATGTGGAATAAATCTACGATCTTAAGAACTTTCTCAATATGTTCGTTCGCATCTTCATGATCCAAACTGCTGAAAGTGTTGGTACGTAGTTCCTTAAGAAATTGGCCTTTTAGTTTAGAATTATCCTTGTCCTCGATCTTAGGCCTAGCAACTCTCGATCCATAGTTGGCTCGAGTTTTGCTCATGTATTGTTTCATAGTTTCTGCCATTGTTTCCGCAACTTCTTCCTCCGAATATTCTTCTTGGTTAAAAAATAGATCGATATCAGGTGATCTCGATTCGTCAAGACTTACTGTCTTGAAGTGCTTCCTATATGATCAAAATTCTCATTTTGGATCCTTGAAAGGTGTAAATAGTTCATTAGTCGAACTTCTTGTCATGCACTACCTGAAACAAGTGATAAACAATCAGTAGGATGGGCTCAAGAGAAAGAAAACACAGATATACGAAAATTGAATTTGAAAAACCAGATCTGTTACTGTATCAGATAGTCAATACGCCGTATTCAATGGAACTGAATACGCCGTATTAATCTTTTTGAACGAATACGCTGTATTAGATAGAAAGTTGGATACGCCGTATCCAATGGAAGTAGATACGCCGTATCGATTTATCGACTAGAACAATGTATTATGAAAAACAATTAAACACGCAAACAATTAAACACACAAATATACAAGCAAACAATTAAAGACAAATATACAAAATTACACACTAATCTAAATTACACTAATCCTAAAGGTTAGATTTAATCTAATGTTAAAAACCAAAATATCTAATAAAAATCAGGATTAAATTTTCACTCCCCGGCAACGGTGCCCAAAAACTTGATGTGTCATTGTGTGGTGTTAATTTTAGGATTTCAAGTTTTAAATTTATATTTTGCCGACTTAACTAAAAACAACACTTTAACGGGCAGTGTACCCGATCGGTGGTAGTTTCGTGGTAAGTAGGATGTCAATCACTAATAGCGAGAAACAATCTTTCAATTTATTAATATTTTAGTTATCTAAATTAAGTTAATTTTATTTTATGTTAAACCTATGCTAAACCTATGTTAATCCTAAATCTAACGGATAAATGAGGTTTTCAGCCTGAGAGACTGGCATGGGTTTTGTGGTGACTAAAATTTACTTAAGATACTAAAACACACGCAAACAAATTAACAGATGATAAAAGAGCGGTCTAGCCAAATATAAGAAAACTGTATTAACCATTATTAATCCAATCAGAACGTTGGTTTGTTTATTTAGTGCAATGATTACTTATCTCAAGGCGGCATATCATTCTTAAGATTAAGGCGGTACTTCTTCCTTAAACCTAGACATGTAGAATTCTGTCATAATTAAACGCATCCGCATAAAGCATTCTTATTTACTGATTATAATCTATCTTATGGATTAAAGCAATGGTGATCTTGTTAAACCCTAGCTCATAGAGACTTTACCCACTTACTGCTTAATGGCAATTCATACACTAGTAGTCCACTAACCAAGTCTTTACCAATTAATCGAGAACATACTCGTTGATCCCAAGGTTACCTGTTGGTCCAACTAAACTCACAATCTAAGGGTAAAGATAGGTCGTTATTTGTGATCCTATTAGTCTAGATGAATAAATCACTATATGGAGAGCTATCCCGGCATCTAGATTACTTAGTCCGTATCACTAAATCCATTTGAATGATAGGTCGCATACAAAAGCACGTAAATAAGTATAAATTAATAAACATAAACAAGCAATCAACAATAAATTAAGCAATCGAGATAAACAAACCAAACATTCAGATCTTCATAATAATGGCTAATACCCGAAGGTATTAGCCTTCAAACGTTATAATCAATACAAGAGTAATAATTTAGCCAAGGTAAACTAACCGAGTTAACGAATGATACCAAAAACTGAATAGACAAAAGGTAAACTAACCGGAGTTAATCAAATGATACCAAAAACTTAATAATTACTAAAGTATAGGTATTACCCGAATGTCTCCTATGGAATTGAATACGTTGCACCGACCTCTTCTGCTTTTTTTCGACTCTGAAAATCGACTTTTATGGTTTAGGTATCGAGAATATGATTTAGCACACTTAAAACTCATTTTTGAGTTTTCTATTATATGTTCTGGAGTCGGTTCAATACGGCGTATCCAAATGGGTTTGGATATGGCGTATTTGGGAATTTTCTAGATTAGGGACCACGTTGATATCTCTCAGAATATTAAATGTATTCCATATCAAGAAGCGACGTATTAATCCTCTGGATAAATGAAGGATTTGATGCAAAGGCTGACATGACTGATTTGGATGCACATATCCTTATCAGTCCTACTCTAACTACTAGAATTCACAAGGATCATCCACTTGAACAAATCATTGGAGATATACATTCAGCACCTCAAACCAGAATAATGATAAAGAATGTGACTAAACATGTTATGTTTAGTTCAGTGCAACAAAGAATCAACCATAAAGACTTTCATAATTGTCTGTTTGCATGTTTCTTATCACAAGTAGAACCCAAAAAGGTAATCCAAGCATTACAAGATCCAAGCTGGATAGAAGCTATGCAAGAAGAGCTTATGCAGTTCAAATTACAACAGGTTTAGACTTTGATGGATTTACTACATGGCAAAACAACTATTGATACTAAATGGGTATACATGAACAAGAAAGATAAAAGAGGCATTGTAATCAAGAATAAGGCAAGGTTGGTTGCTCAGGGATACACTCAAGAAGAGGGAAATGATTATGATGAAGTTTTTGCTTCAGTTGCTAGGATTGAAGCAATTAGGCTATTCTTAGCTTATGCCTCATTCAAAGACTTTGTTGTGTATCAGATGGATGTGAAGAGTGCATTTCTATATGGCAAGATTGAAAAGGAAGTTTATGTCTGTCAACCTCCAGGGTTTTAAGATCTAGAGTTTCCTAACAACATTTATAAGGTAGAAAAGGCGTTATATGGTCTACATCAAGCTCCTAGAGCATGTTATGAGACTTTATCTACTTATTTATTAGAACATGGATTTCAGAGAGGCTAGATAGATAAAACTTTGTTCATTAAAAGAGTCAAAGGTGATATTCTACTAGTTCAAGTACATGTTGATAATATCATTTTTGGATCTACTAAAAAGGAGTTATGCACTGAGTTTGAGAATTGATGCATAAGAAATTCCAGGTGAGTTCTATGGGTGAACTCACTTTCTTCTTAGGACTACAAGTGACTCAGAAAGATGATGGGATTTTCATCAGTCAAGACAAGTATATGGATGAAATTTTGAAGAAGTTTGGTTTTTCTACTGTGAAGATAGCAAGTACTCCTATGGAGACTTCAAAGCCATTGCTCAAAGATGCAAAATCTGAAGATGTTGATGTCCACTTATATAGATCAATGATTGGATCATTGATGTACCTAACAGCTTCAAGGTCTAATATAATGTTTGATATATGTGCTTGTGCAAGATTTCAAGTCACACCTAAAGTTTCACATCTTCATGCTGTGAAGATAATCTTTAGATACTTGAAAGGTCAACCTAAATTGGGCCTTTGGTATCCTAAGGATTCACCATTTGACATGGAAGCTTATACTGACAGTGACTATGCTGGTGCAAGTTTAGACAGAAAATCTACAACAGGAGGTTGTAAATTTCTTGGGATAAGATTGATCTCATGGAAATTTAAGAAGCAAACTATAGTTGCCAACTCTACTACTGAATCAGAATATGTAGCTGCATGTAGTTGCTGTGGACATGTGTTTTGGATTCAAAATCAAATGCTGGATTATGGATACAATTTCATGAATACCAAGATTTTCATTGACAATGAAAGCACCATCTGCATTGTTAAGAATCCAGTGTTTCACTCAAAGACTAAGCACATTAAGATTAGACATCACTTCATCAGGGATTTATATAAGAAGAGATTAATTCAAGTGATCAAGATTCACACTGATCACAATGTTGCTGATTTACTCACAAAGGTATTTGATGTTAGCATATTTCAATATCTGATTACAAGTATTGGAATTTAACCTCTGAGTACTGATTGAGGGGAGGTTAATTATGTAGTCTTGATTAATAAAAGGATGTTTGGAATGGAATGGAACAACATATAAAAATGAAATTCAAGTTAGTGCTGTTAGAGTAACTTACTACTGGTAAGTATACTTAATGCTGCTAGTTGCATTTAATACTGTTGTCAAAATTAAAAATGTTGAACCAATCAAGCAGAAGTGGGTGAAGGGTCAGGAAATCCCACTGAACCCCAACGCACATCCACAACTGTCTCACTATCTAATCATGAACCAATCACTGTTTCATCATTATCTTAACCCAAAAAGACTCAAAAACCTTGGAAAGCCAAAAGGCCTACTGAGATATCTCAGTCTAGTAGACCTATTCCCCTTGTAACAGATGAGACTGTCATTATGGAGTGGGAAGATAGAATGGAAAGGGCTTCCACTACTGTTTCTAGCTTAGAAGCAGAGCAGGACAGTGGTAACATAAATAGGACCCAATCCATGGCAACACTTAATGAGTCTCTTCCCCAGGGAACTTGCTCAGGTAGTGGTCCCAAGTGCCAATATACCATATTAGGGGGGGTGCATAAGCTTAAATTAGGTTTGAGGTTGCATCTAAATAGTCTAATAATCCACCTCTCTCAAGAGTTAACACACTTAGAAGTGGGGAGGACAACATGAAACTAAAAGAATTGATGGAATTTTGAACCAAACTGTCTGTTAGGGCTCTTGATTTAGCATAACAAAAATAGAAAGAGTGACTTTATGAGCTAAAAGAATTGAGAGATATAGTGAGCTGAAAACAGATAGAGTGAATTGGTGAGAAAAAGAAATGAGAGATATTATGAGATCAAAAATAGAAAGAGAGCTTGTGAGAGTCAAAATTCATGATGGAAATGCTTTTTGGAATAAAAATGGAGTTAATGGTGGTGTATGAAAGTTAATGTTGCTAAGCTTAAACGTACTGCTGCCAGTACTAGTTTATGCTGCTAGGCATTCACTTACTGTTGTTAGGCATAAGTTAATGCTGCTAGGCATAACTTCCTACTGCTAGGTTTGTTAATATTGTTAGGCTTAACTTAATGCTGCCAATTTAAGTTAATGTTGTTGAGGCTGATTTCATAAATACTTCGATTAAGGGTTTCAATCACTTATTTTTCGATTTTACACTTTGCTATACTCTCTAATCATAAACCCTAACTTAATTTCATCTTTAATCATCAAAACTCATCACAATGTTGACCTCAAAGTTTGTTGAAACTCACAATTTGGTTGCGTTTTTGGAGAAACCCGAAGAAAGTAATGGGTTTAAAGGCATTATTGATTTTTTGAATGCAAGTTCTATCAAATATGCGTTAATGGTTAATCCTACAGTATATGAATCATGCATTAAATAGTTCTGGGCAACTACTATGGCTAAGACAGTTAATGGGGACTGTCAGATACAAGCCCTAATAGATAAGAAGAAGGTGAACATCACTAAGAAGAGTGTAAGAAGTGATCTTATGTTAGAAGGTGCTGAAGGGACTAAATGTTTGCAAAATGATGTAATTTTTGAATAGCTGACACTCATAGGGTATGAAAATCTTACACAAAATCTTACATTCTATAAAGCTTATTTTTCATCCCAGTGGAATTTTCTTATCCATACAATTTTGCAATGCCTTTGTGCTAAGACTACAGCTTAGAATGAATTTAGTAACACTATGGCATTTGCTATCATCTGTCTAGCTACAAACAAAAAATTTAACTTTTCCATGTACATATTTGATAATATGATGAAGAACTTAAAGGGCGGGGTTAAATTTCTTATGTATCCAAGGTTTGTGCAAGTGTTCCTGGACAAACAAGTTGAAGGAATGTCCAAACATAAAGGGATTTATGTTATACCTTCCCATACAAAGAAGATTTTTGCTAATATGAAGAGGGAAGGAAAAGGTTTCTTTGGGAGAATCACACCTCTTTTCCAAACAATGATGGTTCAAGCTCTAGAAGATTTGGGTAAAGATTCAGCTGCTCCTACTGATTCCCATTCCATACCTATTATTACTCAACCATCATCGTCTAAGCCTCAAAAGAAAAAGTCTAGAAGGAAACAGAGGAAGGACAGTGGTCCTACAGAGCTATCCCTGATGAGTGTTAGGAATAAAGGCGACTCAAGTTAATACTGCTGATTGAAGAAACTACTGCTGCTGAAGATTAGAAGAAATAGTTGAAGTCATTAGTACTACTAATGTAGTAGTTAGTACTGCCAGTACAAAGTGTTAGTACTGCCAGTACAAAGTGTTAGTACTACCAGTTTATTAGTACTGTTAGTTACGTAGTTAGTACTGTTGGTATAAATAGTTAGTGCTGCTAAAGTGATATGCATGAAGATATATTAGGAATAGATATGCATTGATCACTTGATGCATTTTGTAAGCCCATTAGGGTTTCCTTGGTGTATAAAAGGAACCCTAAGGCATAGATCTAGATATCAATTTTCATATTAGTATTCATAGTTTGCATAGCAATCATAGTTAGTATTCATAGCTATTTTGTAATTCAAAATAGTATTCAATATATTGAAAGTTTAGTAAAGATCTTGTTTTTACTATTTCATTGTTCTTCTTAGTATTGCAAACTATATTCCGCAAAGTTTGTGATATTCTCAATCTTAGTTTCTACTATAGTTATTTTGGATCTATCTAACACAACTAAGCTTTAACAAGCTAAGTAAGATCTGTCAAGAAGGGATCAAAAGTGGTATCAGAGCTTGTTAAGATACTCTGATATAAGAAAGAAACTATATATACACACGCTCTCATAATCAGAAGAGAAGAGGGATTCACAGTCAGAAAAATACCAAAAACAGTGTGTGTACTAAAAACTTCCTATACTCCAAAACATGTGATATAATCTATGGAGCAAATTTCTTAATAACACTGATTTGCTCTTTGGATGTTTTGTGATTGGTGATGACGGCTTATTGCATCAGCTAGTGCTGAAGGTCCCATTCCTCCTAAAACTGCAGAATAAAAGTTGGCAAGAAAGAATGAATTAAAAGCAAAAAACACTTTGTTGTTGGCCATTCCTGATGAGCACCTATTGAAGTTTCATGAAATCAAGGATGCAAAGACCCTATGGGAAGCTATCAAGACCAGGTTTGGAGGCAACAAAGAATCAAAGAAAATGCAGAAGATCATTTTGAAGTAGCAATATGAGAATTTTACTGCATCAACGATATGAAGGATGATACAACTGTTGATAGGTTTTAGAAACTCATCAGCCAATTGGAAATTCATGGTGAAGTTATCTCCCAGGAAGATGAAAATCTTAAGTTGATAAGAAGTCTACCATCAGCTTGGAACAATATTTCCTTGATCATGCGTAACAAAGCTGATCTAGATAGGCTGAGCATGGGCGATTTGTACAACAACTTGAAGGTGTATGAAGCTGAGATTAAAATCCAATCAAGCTCAAGCTCAAACTCTTAGAATGTGGCTTTTGTATCTTCAGATGACACTAGTAGTACTAATGAAGTAGTTAATACTACTCTTGATGTTCCTGCTGCTAGGTCAAAGGGACAAGCTTCTTCCTAAACCTATGCTAATGATGTCATGTTTTCCTTCTTTGTTAATCAATCTAATAGTCCACAATTAGACAATGAAGATCTGGAGCAGATTGATACTGATGATCTTAAAGAGATGGATCTCAAATGGCAGGTGGCCATGCTTACCATGAGGGTGAAGAGATTCTTAAAGAAAACATGAAGGAATCTGAATTTCAATGGTAAAGAAACTGTTGGCTTTGATAAGACAAAGGTTGAATGTTACAACTACCACAGGAGAGGTCACTTTGCTAGAGAATGCAGGGCACCAAGGAATCAGGAGAATAGAAATGGAGATGCTTCAAGAAGGATTGTACCAGTGGAGAATCCTGCAAATGCCTTGGTTGTTCAAGATGGGATAGGTGGTTTGATGGTGCTTTTAGGCGTGAAGAAGACCAACAGACTTTGCTTAATGGCCCTATTTATCGTCAGGTTCAGCCGGTTCATCCAAGTTTAGACTATGAGGTTAATACCTGCTCTAAAAGGATTGTTACATCATATGAAAACTCTTCAAACAGTTTGATCAACAGCGTGATGCTCTAAAACTTCTAACCTAGAATTTTATTAGGTTTATCAATTAGCTTAGAATCATTAGAAGCTAGAAGTGTGTCATAAAAAAATGAAGTATTTATGGGAAGACTTTGCATTTTTGATAAATATGTTGTTAAGGTAGAGATAATTCTAGATCAGTGCTTAAAAATCAGTTAGCATTGGCTTTAAAGAAAATAGATGATTTAAAATAAAATTAGAAGTTTGAAAATATTTATGAAGCTAAACTAAACTGGATAAACAGTCAAATAAGTGTCTATAACAAGTTGTGTTGGTTTTTATTGTCCAAATGATTGAAAATGATTGCATGATTGTCAGCTGAATAAAATTGAAGTGTTTAAAAGTTGAAGCTGAAACAACTTAGGAAAAGTGAGGTCTTGGGTTGATTTAAAAGAAATTAGAATGGAACTAATGACCTTAGAAATGGAATGGTTTTGAGTTAATTATGACAAGCTTGTTTTGTATGTGAAAGTATTAACCATTTAAATCAAGGACATAAACTTTTATGAGTATTAAATGGTTGGAAAAATCTGTGTTGATAATATGATGCAGGATTACTGGTTAAAAGGAGAGTTAGACCAGTATGAAACAATGCTTCAGAGGGGTGATATCACAAAAATAAATTGACTCACCCACATCCTAAAAGATATTTTATTCCAACTCAGTTTAACATAGTATGGCACTGTATCCAGGTTATTACTGCTAAGCCAGCTCCCCAAGGCAGCAATATCAAAAGTATACCTGATAGTTAAATATGCTGCTCTAGACCAACTGTGAATGGTGCAAAACCAAGTTCAAATGTTTTTCATAAGTCAATTTCATTAGTTAATAGACTTTTTTATCAAAGAACAACACTAAAAATAACAATGATTTTAAAGAAATAAGTTAATACTGAAAGGTAAACAATGTAATATACTGAAGGACAAAAAGCAAGTACGTTAAGTGTTGTTAAGGGACATGACGGCAAAGATGTTAAGTCCTCAGCATGCTGGATTTGGAGACCAACATGAAATGTTATTGACCAATCTCAAAGAGAGTAGATCATTACAATGCTTAAAAGATTTCGACTATTGTTGATCTACAAGGCAGATCTCATAGTCATCATGGCTTAGGTCCCTAAGTGAAACTAATTATTGATTATTTTGAGTGCAGGGTATCCAAAATATGCTCTTAAGGTTTAAGGGATTTTTTGACACTGGAGGATATAGACATATGATCAAGGGAAATCTAGTTCTACCTCTCAGATTTCAAGATTGATGGTGGTATTGTTGCATTTGGCAGAAAGTTCTAAAGGAGGATAATAAATAACTGGAATGGGTAATTTAGAACTGATAAATTCTACTTTGAAGATGACATACTGTTTATAATAAGAACTTAAGTTTAGTTTTCTTGTATCACAAATGTGTGACAAAGAAATACAGCTGTTCTTTTCACGGAGACTGAATGTCTTGTTCTATCTCTAATTTTAAGCTACGTGATGAAAGTAAGTTTTGCTTAAAATTCCTAGACAGAAGAACTGTACAGTTTGATCTAATGATGTTGTTACTTCTGGAGGTTTGACTTGTTAATTTGCAAGGCTACAATAGATGAAGTCATAATTTATGAGCAGAGGAGCTTTGTCTATAAACTTTAAAACTATAAACAATACTTGTAAGGGGATACTTGTTAGAGGTTTGCCATTTAAAGATTTGTATATGGTCCAATAATAGTGTCGCTTGTCATATAGGAAGCACACCAAAGCCTCTTGGAAGACCAATGCTTGTGTGCTCTCTATCAGCGCTTTACAAATGTTGCAATGGAATTGTTTGTCCATTCATTTATAAAGAGTCTAATTAAAAGATGTTTTTCCTTGCGGTCCATGATGACTTTAGTTGGTTTAGTTGGTTTTCTTTTTGGCATCTAAGGAAGAGACTAGTGAATTCCTTAAAAACTTTTATACAAGCATAGAAAAACCAAATAAATATTGGGTTAAAATTATTAGTTGTGGACAATGGTACTGAGTTTTTAAAATAGTGAAGGAACTAGTTTGTAAGATGAAGGAATCAAGATAGAATTTTGTGGTATAAGTACTCTCAAACAAAAAGGGAGTAGCTGAGAAAGAATAGAAACACTAAACAAAGGCTGCTAGGACTATGCTTATCTGATTCACAATTCACCTATCTACATTTTGGGCTGAAGCAATTATACCGCTTGCGATGTTTAGAATAGAAGGTTTAATACAAAGCTCATAACAAGACTGTTGAAAAATCGATATAGCTCATCTAGTATATCATAACATGATCCGCGGGATACAAATAAAAATAATCATAGTTTAGAACAAGGTTTTACTAATAAAACTTTAAGTTTCATTGTTATTTGATCGGATACAATGGTTACTATACTACTAAGCTAATAATAAGCTAACTATAATCCTAGGCGTTCTTACAAGACTTAACGCCTAGCAGTACATACACACACCTTTAGGTTTACATTGTGATTGAATGAATCATTAAACCTAGACGTACCCTCTTTATATACTAGAAGGGTTTTTGGTTTACAAGACAAGATTAGATCAAATATATTTAGGAAACTTCAAATCAACATGAAATACTATTTGACTATCTCATTCAGCCTTATTGTGACTTATCTTTTAAGTGAGCATTAAATTATATTTGACTAATCTTCTATCTAGCATTATTGTTATTCAGCTTTGTCTTGTAGTGTCCTCAATCTTTATATGTTTTGTCATATATTCTACTCATATGTATTTTCCTACACAATCTTCACCTTGTTGATATGACAAACCAATAAGCACAAGTTCCCTTGAAGCTATATAGTTGAGAACTTCCCTGAATCCATGCCCTTTTCCCCTTTTGTTTATCGAATAGGAGTGCATGTAGATGGTTACAACTATAATAAACAAAAATAAAGCTTCCACCTTTAAACGAACCATGTTTACATTCTTTGGATACCTCGAACTTATTTCAAGCTCCAAACAGTATTTCATTAAGAAGAATAATCTAGGTGCTCTTCCAAGAAGACAGGAAGGAATCTGAATTTCAATGGCAAAGAAACTGTTGGCTTTGATAAGACAAAGGTTGAATGTTACAACTATCATAGGAGTGGTCACTTTGCTAGAGAATGCAGGGCACCAAGGAATCAAAGGAATAGAAATAGAGATACTCCAAGAAGGATTGTACCAGTGGAGACTCTTGCAAATGCCTTGGTTGTTTAAGATGGGATAGGTGGCTATGATTGGCGCTTTTAGGCTGAAAAAGGACCCATATACTTTGCTCTAATGGCCTATTTTTCTTCAGGTTCATCCAGTTCATCAATTTCAGACTCTGAGGTACATACTTGCTCAAAAGATTGCTTAAAATCAAATGAAACTCTTCAAAAATAGTATGATGAACAGCGTGATGCTCTTAAAAAATCTAATCTAGAAATTATAGGTTATCAATTACGCTTAGAATCTCTAGAAGTTAGAATTGTTGTTCATCAAAAAAAATGAAGCTGTTTATTAGGAAGACATTGCATTTTTGAAATATGATGTTAAGGTAAGAGATAATTCTATAATAGAGCTTAAAAATCAGTTAGCAGAGGCTTTAAAAGAAAAAGATGATTTAAAACTAAAATTAGAAAAGTTTGAAACATCATCTATGAAGCTAACTAAACTAATAAATAGTCAAATAAGTGTTAATAACAAGTCTGGTATTGGATTTGATAGTCAAATGAATGAAAATGAATTGCATGATTCTCATATGAATAAAGGTAAAGTGTTTGAAAGTGCATCTGATAGTAGTGTGAATGAGATTGAAGAGGAAAATAATCAAGTAAATGATAGGTTTAAGAAGGTTGATGGATATCATGCAGTTCCCCCTCCCTACACTGGGAACTACATGCCCTCAAGACCTGACTTGTCCTTTGCTGGATTAGATGATTCTGTCTATAAGACTAATGTGAGTGAAACTATCACTAGTGTGCCTAGAAATGAATCAACTGCATCTAAGTCTAGTAAGGATAGTTTGGAATAACCTAAAGATGTTAGGCCTAGTGCTCCTATCATTGAAGAGTAGGATTCTGATAGTGATGATGATAGTGTGTTTAGACCTAAACCTGGTCAGACAAAACCAAAGTTAACTAAAATCAATTTTGTTAAATCAGATGAAAATACTAGGAAATCTATTTTTGAACAACACACATATAGGCAAGCTGAAAACCTTAGGAAAAGTTAGAGTCCTAGGGTTGATAAAAGAAATTAGAATGGAATAATGACTCAGAAACTAGGGAATGGTTTTGAGTTTATAAAGAAAGCTTGTTTTGTATGTGGGAGTTTCAACCATTAAATCAAAGACTGTGATTTTCATGACAATAAAATGGTACAAAAATCTATGTTGAATAATATGAAAAGGGTTACTAGTCAAAGGAAAGTTAGACCAGTATGGAACAATGCTTAGACGGTAAATCACCAAAATAAATTTACTCACCCATATCTTAAAAGGAATTTTGTAACAACAGCAGTTGTAACAAAGTTAGGACAAGTACTAGTTAATACTACTAAGCAAAGCTCTTCAAGAGCAACAACATCAATTAGTATTGCCAGGCCTGTTAATATTGTTGCCCCTAAATCAAAAGTGAATGATGCATCACCCACAAAATATTCTTATTTTAAAGCACATTCACCAGTAAAAAAGGCTTTTAACCAAAAATCAGCAGCTAAAACTAATAATCTTAATGAAAAAGTTAAAATTGCTAGAGTTAACAATGTAACTACTGCTGGGTCAAAAGCACTAGTTAATGCTGCTATGGGAAATAGGGAAAATATTGTTAAGTCCTCAGCCTGCTGGATTTGGAGACCAACAGGAAAAGTAATTGACCATATCTCCAAAGATAGTGGATCATACATGCCTAAAAGATTTGACTATATTGATCCTCAAGGCAGACTTAAGTCAGTAATGGCCTGGGTCCCCAAGAGAAACTAATTCTCTTATTTTGAGTGTATGGTAATCCACAATATGCTTTACAAGATCAAGGGATTTTTGACAGTGGATGCTTTAGACAAAGGACTGGGAACAAGTCCTATCTTACAGATTATCAAGACATTAATGGTGGATTTGTTGTATTTGCAGGAAGTCCTAAAGGAGGTAAAATTACTGGAAAAGGTAAAATTAGGACTGGGAAATTAGACTTTGAAGATGTATACTTTGTAAAGGAACATAAGTTTAATCTTTTCTCTGTCTCACAAATGTGTGACAAGAAAAACAGTGTTCTTTTCACTGAGACTGAATGTCTTGTTTTATCTCCCGACTTTAAGCTACTTGATGAAAGTCAAGTCTTGCTTAAAGTTCCCAGACAGAATAACATGTAAAGTTTTGATCTAAAGAATGTTGTTCCTTTAGGAGGTTTGACTTGTTTAATTACAAAGGCTGCAATAGATGAGTCTAATTTATGGTATAAGAGGCTTGGTCATATAAACTTTAAAACTATGAACAAACTTGTTAGGGGAAACCTTGTTAGAGGCTTACCTTTAAATCTTTTTGAAAATGACCATTCTTGTGTTGCTTGTCAGAAGGGAAAGCAACACAAAGCCTCTTGTAAGACCAAGATTGCAAGCTCTATCATCCATCCCTTATAAATGTTGCATATGGACTTGTTTGGGCTAATATTTGTAAGGAGTATCAATCACAAGATATATTACCTTGTTGTCACTAATGACTATAGTATGTTTAGTTGGGTTTTCTTTTTGGCTACTAAGGATGAGACTAGTGGGATCCTTAAAACTTTTATAACTGGCATAGAAAACCAAATAAATCATAAGGTTAAAATCATCAGATGTGACAATGGAACTGAGTTTAAAAATAATGACATGAATCAGTTCTGTGGGATGAAAGGGATTAAGAGGGAGTTTAGTGTTGCCAGAACTCCACAACAAAATAGAGTTGCTAAAAGAAAGAATAAGACACTAATAGAGGCAGCTAGGACTATGCTAGCAGATTCATTATTACCTACTACATTTTGGGCTGAAGCAGTTAATACTGCTTGTTATGTTCAGAATAGGGTTCTAGTGACCAAGCCTCACAACAAGACACCTTATGAACTATTACTTGGTAGACCACCTAGTATAAGCTTTATGAGACCTTTTGGGTGTCATGTGACTATTCTTAATACCTTAGATCCCATAGGCAAATTTGATGGGAAGGCTGATGAGGGGTTCTTGGTTGGATACACTATAAATAGCAAGGCTTTTAGGGTATTTAACACTGAAACAAGGAAGGTAAAGGAGAATCTGCACATAAACTTTCTTGAAAACAAACCTAATGTTGCAGGGAATGGTCCAGAATGGCTCTTTGATATTGATTCACAAACAAAATCTATGAATTATGAGCCAGTTACTGTAGGAAATCAAACTAATGATAATGCAGGTATAGAGACAAATGTTTATGCAGGGCAAGCTGGACAGGAGAAAGCATCTGATCATGAATACATACTGCTACAACTCATGCTTTCTAATTCTCCACTCTCTTCAAGTTCTTAGAGCACAGATAATAAGGATGCTGATGAGGTGCCAGGAAAAGGAGATGATGATTTAATTGAAAGAATTGATAAAGAAAGGATTGATAGCAGTACTCAAGATGTTAATACTACCAAGCTAAGTATTAATACTGCCAGTAAACATATTAATACTGGTAGCTTAAATATTAATACTGCTAGTCCTATTCCTAATGATCCAAATATGCAATCTTTGGAAGCAACTGGCATATTTAGTGGTGCATATGAAGATGAAGATGTGGGTGCAGAAGTTGACCTTAACAACTTGGCAACAACCATGAATGTCAGTCCTATTCCTACAACTAAAATTCACAAGGATCATCCTAAAGACCAGATCATTAGAGACATAAATTTAGCTACTAAAACAAGGAGGATGACCAAGATTATTGAAGAACATGCTATGGTCAGTTACAAAAAAAGGCAGAGGAGAACAAATCACAAAGATGATCAAAACTGCTTATTTGCCTATTTTCTCTCTCAACAAGAACCCAAGAAAGTGATTCAAGCTTTGACAGATCCAAGCTGGATAGAAGCAATGCAAGAGGCGTTTCTACAATTTAAACTTCAAACGGTTTGGACTCTGGTGGATCTTCCAAAAGGCAAGAGGGCTATTGGAACTAAGTGGGTGTATAGAAACAAGAAAGATGAGAGAGGAATTATAGTTAGAAACAAAGCAAGACTGGTTGCACAAAGTTATACCCAAGAAGAAGGCATTAATTATGATGAGGTTTTTGCTCCTGTTGCTAGGATTGAAGAAATCATGCTATTTTTACCCTATGCATCATTTATGGGACTTATTGTGTACTAGATGGATGTGAATAGTGCCTTTTTATATGGTACTATTGAAGAGGAGGTGTATGTGTGCCAACCACCTGGTTTTGAAGATCCATAGTTCCCTGATATGGTTTATAAGGTAGCAAAAGCTTTATATGGTCTACATAAAGATCCTAGAGCCTGGTATGAGACCTTGTATACCTACTTATTAGAAAATAGATACATAAGAGGCACTATAGATAAAACTTTGTTCATCAAGAAGGACATAGGTGATATCCTATTAGTACAGGTGTATGTTGATGATATCATCTTTGGGTCTACAAAGAAGTCTTTGTGTGTTGAATTTGAGAAGATGATGTATAAGAGATTCCAGATAAGTTATATAGGGTAGCTTACTTTCTTCTTGGGATTGCAAGTATAACAGAAGGAGGATGGAATCTTCATTAGCCAAGACAAGTATATGGCTGATATATTGAAGAAGTTTGATTTTACCACTGTAAAGACAATAAGCACTCTAATAGAGACTAACAAGGCATTAAACAAGGATGAAGAAGCTGAGGATGTGGATGTTCACTTATATAGATCAATGATTGGATCATTGATGTACTTAACAGCTTCTAGCCCTGACATAATGTTTGCTGTTTGTGCTTGTGCAATGTTCCAAGTTACACCAAAGACTTCACACCTTCATGCAGTGAAGCGGATCTTTAGATACTTTAAAGGACAACCTAAATTGAGCCTTTGGTATCCTAGGGATTCACCATTTGACTTGGAAGCTTTTTCTGATAGTAATTATGCTGGAGCTAGCCTTGACAGGAAATCCACAATAGGAGGTTGTTAATTTTCTTAGCAAAAGGTTGATTTCATGGCAATGTAAAAAGCAGACTATAGTTGCAAACTGTTGTGGACAGGTGTTATGGATCCAAAATCAAATGCTTGATTATAGGTTCAACTTCATGAACACCAAGAGAAACCAACTGGGAGTGAAGGATTCCAAGAGATAGTAGATTTTCTCAATGGTGGTCATATGAGGTATGCCCTTACCAAGAATCCTACTATCTATGTTTCTCTAATTGAAAAGTTTTGGCAAACTACTATTGTCAGAACAGTTAATAATGGAGAACAAGAGATAAATGCCACAGTTGATGGCAAAGAATTCACTATTACAGAAGCATCTGTTAGGAGACATCTCTAATTAGCAGATGCAGATGGTATTAGTGTTTTGCCAAATACTAAATTTTTTGATCAACTCACACTGATGGGATATGTTTTAACCGGTGATAAACTAACTTTTCAAAAAGGTAAATTTTCCCTTTAGTGGATATTTTTGATCCATACCATCCTACATTGTCTTAGTCCTAAGAAAATTCTTGGGAACAATTTAGTAGTAATATAGCAACTGCTCTTGTTTGTTTAGCCACAAACAGAACCTTTAAATTTTCTAAATTGATTTTTAATGGTATGGTGAAAAACTTGGATAGTAAATATAAGTTTTTAATGTATCCAAGATTTATTCAAATCTTTTTGGACAAAAACAAAATATTTCTTAAACCTTACAACAGAAAATATATTGCTCCTACTTTAAATTTAAAACTTTTTAGCAATATGAAAAGAGGTTTTTCTGGGGAACACACACCTTTGTTTCCAAGTATGCTGGCACTTCAAGCAGAAGAGGGTGAAGGTTCAGGAAATCCCTCTGAACCCCAACCACCACCTTCTACTGCTCAAGCTACTCATGAAGAACCAATCCCTAATATTGAATCATCATCACCACAAAAGACTTAATCACCTAGGAAAGCCTTAAACAAGGACACTGAGTTACCTCAGACTAGTGTGCCTATACCTGAGCAGTTTTGGGCTACTGCTAAGTTCAAAACAGTCAATGATGTGAAGCAAATTCATGCCACAGTTGATGGCAAGAAAATAGTAATATCAGAATCATCAGTGAAGAGTGATCTTCACTTTAATAATGAGGATGGTATTGCTTGTCTATCAAATGATGAAATTTTTGAAAACCTTGCATCGATGGGATATGAAAGAATTTCTACTAAACTTACTTTTCAAAAAGCTTTCTTTTCCCCTCAATAAAAGTACCTTATACATACCATCCTGCATTGCCTGAGTTTAAAATCAACTGTTTGGAATGAATTATACAACATATATTTAGCATCAACAGTTATTTGTTTAGCTAAGGGTCAAAAATTTAACTTTTCTAAATTAATTTTTGATGGTATGTTAAGGAACTTGGATCCTACTTATAAGAAATTTTTAATATATCCAAGGTTTTTACAACTGTTTTTGAATAATCAGATTACTCTTGAAGAACCTTTTAAGGATGTTTATGTCACACCTGTACATACTAAAAAGGTTTTCATTAATATGAAAAGACAAAACAAAAGATTTTTCAGGAAGAATTACTCCATTGTTTGCATCAATGTTGGCACCACCAGTAGTAGAAGATGAAGGTTCAAGATAACCCACTGAATAACCAGCACCTTCTACTAACACAACCATACTTGTGAATACAAATCCCTGTTACTGACCATTTATCCAACACCCCCAAAATACTCAATCACCTAGGCAAGCCTTACAAGAGGACACTCAGTTACCTCAGACTAGTGTGCCATACCAAATGTAGCAGATGAGGCTGTCTTTAAGGAGTGGGATGACAGAGTGGTGAGGGCTACCACTACTGCTGCTAGCTTAGATGCAGTACAGGCTAGTGGTAACATAACTAAGACCCGATCTACGGCAATGTCCAATGATCCTCTTTGTCAAGAAATTGGTTCAGGTGATAGACCCAAGTGCCAAGAAGCCAAGGGGGGTGTCATTGCTCAGATTAGGTCTGAGAGGGCATCTAAACATTCCTATGATTCACCTCTCACAGGAGTTAACACGCCTATAAATGATGAGGGTAGACCTTACCTTAATGATTTAATGGATATTTATACAATATTGTTTGACAGGGTATTTGACTTGGAGAAAGAAAAGGATGCTCAAGCTGTGGAGATCGTCAAATTGAAGAAAATAATTAAGAAGCTGGAAAGAAAGGCCAAGTCAAGCATCCCACCACCAAAGAAGTGATTATACAAGCAGGTTGATTCTTCTGATGATAGTTTGGGCGAGAAGAATGCATCCAAACAGGGGAGGAATGATAGTAACAAAACAGAGGAGCTTAACCTATCTGACAAAGGAAGTGGTGGAACTGAAGTTTTTGATGACACTACTACTGCTGAAAAGGATGTTAATGCTGCTGCACCAGTTTCTACTGCTGGTGATGCAATTACTGCTGCTAGTGTTATTCCTAATGTTGGTACTGCTGGACCTTCAAATGTTAGTACTGCTGGTCCTTTTACAAGTACTGCTGGGGATATTTTTGAAGATGAGATGACAACCATTGCTGATACACTTGTGGCTATTAGGAGCACAAGACCAAGAACAACCTCAGTAGTGATTCGTAATGTTGAAGAAGAACAAAGGCGAGCAACACCAGTACCAACAGTACAAAGCCAAGACAAAGGTAAAGGCAAGATGGTGGAGCCTGAACCTACTCCAAAGAACCTAATAAAGGCTCATATTCAAAGGGATGCAGAGATAGCTTAAAGGTTGTTTGAAGAAGAACAAGCACAGTTTGAAAGAGAGCAAAGGATTGCTAGGAAAAGAGCTGCAGAACAATAGGCCAATGATGCTGCATTGATTGAACAAATAGAAGATGTTCAAGCAAGGATGGATGCAAATGTATTACTAGCAGAAAGACTTCAACAAGAAGAAAGAGAACAATTCACTGTTGATGAGCAAGCTAGAATGTTGGTAGATTTGATTGCAGGAAGGAAGAGGTTCTTTGCTGTACAGAGAGCTGAACAAATTAGAAACAAGCCACCAACCAGAGCTCAACTCAAAAACAGGATGGTTACTTACCTGAAACACATGGGCAAGTATACTCACTATCAGCTGAAGAGCAAGAGCTTTGAAGAAATTCAGAAGTTGTATGAAAGGGAGCAGAAGTGGATCAATGACTTTGTTCCTATGGATTCTGAGATGGTCAAAGACAGTGGAAAGAAGGATGATGACAGTAGAAAGGAAGCAAAGAACAGTCAAAAGCAAGTAGAAAGTAGTAAGAAAAGACTAAGAGTAGAACATGACGAAGAGAGTGTCAAGAAATAGAAACTAGAAGATGATGCTAAAAAAGAGGAGCTTAGAGCTTGTTTGGATATAGTTCCAGGGATGATTTTGCTATTGATGTTGAATCTTTAGCTACCAAATATCCAATAGTTGATTGGAAGACACAAATTCTGACAAAAAACATGATGTATTATCAAATCATCAGAGCAGATGGAAGTTATAAGAATTACAAGATATTCAGTGAGATGCTTGGTGATTTTGACAGACAGGATGTGGTAGATCTATTACAGCTGGTAAAAGAAAGGTATGAGACAAAAAGCCCAAAAGGATATAACTTGTTGCTTTGGGGAGATTTGAAAACTCTATTTGAGCCTTGTGAAGAAGATGAAGTCTGGAGGAATCAACAGGACTACAACTTGATAAGCTATAGATTATTCGACTCATGTGGAGTTCATGTATTGTTGATGAATACTGGAATTACTATTCATATGATGGTAGAGAAGACATATCCTTTTATACAGGAAACGCTTTCAAGGATGTTGAACAGAAGGCTAGAAGTTAATCATGAAAGTGAAATGGCATTTGAGCTTCTCAGATTTACAAGATCACAACTTCAGAAGTAGAAGAGTGTTTGGATACATCCTCCTAGTGATCAAGATACTGGTAATGAAGACACTTGACAGATAACAAGATAAATATCAAAGTTTAGGGGGGATTGTTGGGAATTAGAAGCTTTTACAACTTAATGCTGCTGGTTCAAGTTTATGCTGCTGCTGAAGACTAGAGAAAACAGTCTAAGTCATTAGTACTGTTAGTATAATAGTTAGTGCTGTCAGTACAAAGTGTTAGTACTGTTAGTTTATTAGTATTGTTAGTTATATAGTTAGTACTGTTAGTATAAATAGTTAGTATTGCTAAAGTGATATGCATGAGATATATTAGGAATAGATATGCATTGATTTGTATACGCGTTTTGTAAGCCCATTAGGGTTTCTTGGTGTATAAAAGAAACCCTACGACATATTTAGAGATATAGCTAGAATTCATATCTCATAGTTAGTTATTTTATTGCTTCAAGGTTATTTTGTAACCTTATCACTATTCAGGGTGATTGTTTTATATTGAGGCTGAAAGTTTAGTAAAATCTTGTTTACTGTTATATTGTTCTTCTTAGTATTACAAACTAGATTCCACATAGTTTGTGATATTCTCAATCTTAGTTTCTACTATAGTTTTTTTGGAACTATTCCAACACAACTAAGCTTTAACAAGCTAAGTAAGATCTGTTCATAAGGTGTCAACAGCAATGTACTTGGATTTCAAAAATTTCTACTATGTAGACGAGGGACTATCCATCAATGCAATTTATTAACTTAAAAATTAGGCATGCAATTTCCTCCTTAATTTTGATTAAAATAAACAACTAGATACATTATCCTAGTTTGCCTTTACCACTTTTGCGGTAGTATTGGTATTTCCTAATCAAGAACTCATAAAGCATCTTATATTAAGATGTTATCATTTAATAACACTAAGAACATATTATCTAGTTATCCAAGTGTCTTATATGTTTCAAAGTATTCACCACCGAATAAGGGTGATGAAAACAGTATGAAAATATAAGTCACGCAATCTACTTAACATTTAAGTATTCTATGAGTTTGATTACATTAGGACAATTCCTACGTTCCTATTATAACTTTTCGGAGCAAGAAAGATGATAGGAACGAGTCTCCATGTTCTTTACAAGGAAAGGAATCTCGGTTTGACTTCTTCAAGAAAGAAACAAACCCTTGTTTACGGTTTATCGTTTCATTAATACTATTAATAGGATCGCAAAATTCAATTTTTAGTATTTTCGATAATATTCCTTAGAGAAAATTAACTACCCATGTTAAAACTTTTTAAATAATTAATTTTCTAAAGGTTAGGATCCAACTTGACAAACCACCATCACATCAGTTGATCTGCTAGCAATGATATATTCAAAAGGTAAGTGATGATCAATAATTGCCACCAGTGCAATTATGGGACTTACTTTATTACAATAATATACTAGTAAGCATGTTTCATCCCATCTATGCCTCGAGTTTAAGGTCTCACCATTAAACCGATTAAGTCGTCCAATCAAGAACTGTGATTATGTAACACTAACGTCTCACGAAAAAGTATATAATCACCTTAGGATTACAATCTACATACGTCTCACGCATAGTAAAAAGCATCTGCAAGTGTTCTTACAAATTAAATGGCAATAACTTATTTAAAGGGTATAATATTTTGATAGTGATAATGATAGTTGTGTTTAGACCTAAATCGATCAAATAACAAAACCAAAGTTTACTAAAATCAATTTTGTCAAATTTGATGAGAATGTGAAATCTGTTAATAAGGAAAACACACATAAACAAGTAGAGTATCCCAGGAAAAGTCAAAGTCCTAGGGGTAATAGAAGAAACTAGAATGGTATGATGACTTAGAAACTAAGAAATGGTTTTGAGTCTATAAAGAAAGCTTGTTTTGTTTGTGGGAGTTTTAATCATTTAATCAAAGACTGTGATTTTTATGACAATAAAATGGTAGAAAAACCTGTGTTGAATAATAAGGGAAGGGTTACTGGTCAAAGGGAAATTAGACCAGTATAGAACAATGCTCAAAGGGTGAACCCCCAAAATAAATTTACTCACCCACATCCTAAAAGGAATTTGTTCCAACTGCAGTTGTAACAAAGTCAGGACAAGTACATTCTAATACTGCTAAGAAAAGCTCTCCAAGAGCAGCAGCATCAATTAGTATTGCCAGGCCTGTTAATACTTCTGCCCCTAAACCAAGAGTGAATGATGCATTACCCACAAAATATTCTTATTTTAAAGCACATTCACCAGTAAAAAGGGCTTTTAACCAAAAATCAGCAGCTAAAACCTATAATCTTAATGAAAAAGTTAAAAGTGCTAAGGTTAACAATGTAACTACTGCTGGGCCAAAAGCAGTAGTTAGTACTGATGTGGGAAATGGGGAAAATGCTGTTAAGTCCTTAGCATGCTGGATTTGGAGACCAACAGGAAATGTTATTGACCATACCTCTAAAGACAGTGGATCATACATGCTTAAAAGATTTGACTATGTTGATCTACAAGGCAGACTCAAGTCAGTAATGGCTTGGGTCCCTAAGAGAAACTAATTCCTCATCATTTTGAGGCAAGTTAATCACATATACTTTACAGGATCAAGGGATTTTTGACAATGGATGCTCTAGGCATATGACTGGAAACAAGTCCTTTCTTATAGATTATCAAGAGATTGATGGTGGATTTGTTGCATTTGGACGAAGTCCTAAAGCAGATAAAATTACTAGAAAAGGTAAAATTAGGACTGGGAAATTAGACTTTGAAGATGTATACTTTGTAAAGGAACTTAAGTTTAATCCTTTCTCTGTCTCACAAATGTGTGACAAGAAAAACATTAGTTTTTTTTTTAACAGAGACTCAATGTACTTGTTCTATATCCTGACTTAAAGCTCTTGAATGAAAGTCCAGTCTTGCTTAAAGTTCCCAGACAGAACAACATGGTAACAGTTTTTATCTAAAGAAAATAGTCCTATCAGGAGGTTGACTTGATTTTTTGCAAGTGCTACAATAGATGAGTCTAATTTATGGCATAGAAGGCTTGGTCATATAAACTTTAAAACTATGAATAAACTTGTGAGGGGAAACCTTGTAAGAGGATTGCCTTCAAAGCTTTTTGAAAATGACCATACTTGTGTTGCTTGTCAGAAGGGAAAGCAACATAAAGCTTCTTGTAAGACCAAGCTTGTGAGCTCTATCAGCCAACCCTTACAAATGTTACATATAGACTTATTTGGGCCAACATCTATAAGAAGTATCAATCACAAGACATATTGCCTTGTTGTCACTGATGACTATAGTAGGTTTAGTTGGGTTTTCTTTTTGGCCACTAAGGATGAGACTAGTAGGATCCTTAAAACTTTTATTACTGGCATAGAAAACCAAATAAATCATAAGGTTAAAATCATCAGATGTGACAATGGAACTGAGTTTAAAAATAATGACATGAATCAGTTTTGTGGGATGAAAGGGATTAAGAGGGAGTTTAGTGTTGCCAGAACTCCACAACAAAATGGAGTTGCTAAAAGAAAGAATAGGACACTAATAGAGGCAGCTAGGACTATGCTAGCAGATTCATTATTACCTACTACATTTTGGGCTGAAGTAGTTAGTACTGCTTGTTATGTTCAGAATAGGGTTTTAGTGACCAAGGCCACACCACAAGACACCTTATGAACTATTACATGTAGACCCACCTAGTAAAAAGTTTTATGAGACATTTTGGGTGTCCAAGTGGACTATTCATAATACCTTAGACCCCTAGGAAAAATTTGATGGGAATGCTTATAGGTGTTCTTTTTTGATATACTCTATAAATAGCAAAGCTTTTAGGGTATTTAACACTAGAACTAGGAAGGTAGAGGAAAACATGCACATAACCTTTCTTGAAAACAAACTCAATGTTGCATTGGAGTGGAACTATGATTGGGCTCCTTTAATTATTGAATTTACTAACAAACTCTATGAATTATGAGCCAGTTTGCATATGGGAATCAAACTATAAGAATGTCGGTATCAAGATATGTTGATGCATACTAACACAACAATATATTCTGCCTAACCATTACTTTATGATAGTCCACAAAGCTCAAAGGATGCAGTTGCTAATGATGCTAGTAAAAAGACTAATGAAGAACCAGCAAATGAAGGTGAAAGAAATGGTCAAGAGAAGGATGTTAGAGATCAAGAAGAGGCTCTTAGAAAACAATTTAGATAAGAAATTGAAAGATTTCCTTGTCAAGGGGAGGCTACTAATACTAACAGCACTAACAAAGTTAATACTGTTAGTTCATCAGTTAATGCTGTTAGTTCTTCTTTATTTTTTGTTAGTTATAATTTTTAGAATTTAGTTTTATTTAATTTAAATAGATTCCACCGAACATTCACCCATCCGCTCCCTCTCCCCCCTTACATCTAAACCCCTATAAAAATCCACTCCCCCTCACCCCATGGCAACAGTACGCTCTAGGATGATCACATCCAGTAAACGGCTACAGGATACTCATCTGAAGATCTAAGGTGGATCAATCACTGTAATAGCTGATACTTAACATAAAAGCTGACTTTCCCTACTGAAACCACTCATGTCATGATTGGAGGATAATGATGATCATCTAAATACTGGTATCTTTAGAGGTGCATATGATGATGAAGATGTGGTTTGTAGACGGGCTGACCTTACCAGACATATAAACCACCATAAATTTCAGACAAAAATCCCACAACAGAATTCAAAAGGATCACCTAAAGACCAGATCATTAAAACAGAAATTCAGCAACTCAAACAAGGAAGGATGATCAAGAATCTAAAGAACATGCTATGGTCAGTACATTAACAAGTAAGGAGAACAAATCACAAAGATTATCAAAACTGCTTATTTTCCTTTTTTCTCTCTCAAATTGAACCCATAAAGGTTATCTAAACTTTGACAGATCCAAGCTGGATAGAAGCAATGCAAGAGGAGCTTCTGCATTTAAACTTCAAAAGGTTTGGACTTTGGTGGATCTTCCTAAAGGCAAGAGGGAAATCGGAACTAAGTGGGTGTATAGAAAATGATCTGGGGGGTCAAGAAAGACATGAAGAGGAATAGTAGTAAGAAACAAGGCCAGACATGTTGGCACCAAGTTACACCCAAGAAGAAGGAATTGATTATGATGAGGTTTTTACTCCTGTTTGCTAGAATAGAGCATCAGGGTTATTTTTGGGCCTATGCAAAATTTAATGGGGTTTATTGTGGTACTAGATGATTTAAAGAGTGCCTTTTTATATGGTACTGAATTGAAAGAGGAGTTGAATGGTGTGCCAACCCCTGGTTTTGAAGATCACAGTCCCCCTATAATGTTTATTAGGTTTTTAAAAAAGCTTTATACGGTCTAACGTCAAAACTCCTCAGAGCTGTATGAGACCTGTCTACACTACATATCGAAAATAGATTTAGAAGAGGATCATTGTAAGACTTAGTTCATCAAGAAGGACAAAGGTGATCATCCCTGTTAGTGCAAGTGTATGTTTGAAGCCATCATATTGGGTCTACAAAGAAGTCTTTATGTGTTGAGTTTGTCAGATGAAGCCACAATATATTCCAATGAGTTTCTATAGGAAGCTCACTTTCTTTTTAGGGTTACAAGTGAAGCAGAAAGATGATGGAATCTTCATCAGCCAAGATAAGTATGTGGCTGATATATTAAAGAAGTTTGATTTTGCCACTATGAAGACAACAAGCACTCAAATTGAGACTAACAAGGCATTGCTTAAGGATGAATAAGCTGAGGATGTGGATGTTCACTTATACAGATCAATGATTAGATCATTGATGTACTTAACAGCTTCTAGGCCTGACATAATGTTTGTTGTTTGTGCTTGTGCAAGGTTGCAAGTTACTCCTAAAGTTTTGCATCTTCATGCCGTGAAGAGGATCTTTAGATACTTGAAAGGTCAACCTAGATTAGGCCTTTGGTATCCTAGGGATTCACCATTTGACTTAGAAGCTTTTTCTGATAGTGATTATGCTGGAGCTAGCCTTGACATGAAATCCACAATAGTAGGGTGTCGATTTCTTAGCAAAAGGTTGATTTCATGGCAATGTAAAAAGCAGACTATAGTTGCCAACTCTACCACTGAAGCAGAGTATGTTCCTGCTGCTAATTGTTGTAGACAGGTGTTATGGATCCAAAATCAAATGCTTAATTATGGGTTTAATTTCATGAACACCAAGATTTACATTCATAATAAAAGTACCATTTGTATTGTGAAGAATCCAGTGTTTCATTCTAAAACCAAGCACATAGATATAAGGCACCATTTCATCAGAGATTCTTATGAGAAGAAGTTGATTCAGGTGATCAAGATTCACACAGACCAAAATGTTACAGATCTTCTCACAAAGGCTTTTGATATTAGCAGATTTAACTTTTTGGTTGCTAGCATTGGATTACTTAATCTCTAAAGATGTGTTTGTTAGAGTTATGATTGATGAGGTTTGAAGATGCTTTTTAGGTGAGAAGTTGAAGTTAAAAACTGAAGTAAATAAAGTTTAAAGCTTCTTTAGGTAAAAGTTAGTA
This sequence comes from Tanacetum coccineum, assembly GCA_026074375.1. Classification (NCBI taxonomy): domain Eukaryota; kingdom Viridiplantae; phylum Streptophyta; class Magnoliopsida; order Asterales; family Asteraceae; genus Tanacetum; species Tanacetum coccineum. Next base: position 14,830 of record BQNB010048998.1, on the reverse strand, counting down.
TTGTTAGGCAAAAGTTAGTGCTGCTGAGCCAAAGTTAGTACTGCTGGGTTACCGTTAAAGTTCGTTAGAGTTACAACTGTTGAGGGAATTTTTCGTCTATAAAAGGATAACTTCGCTTATATGTTTCCTTTTTACCTATTTAAGCACATACGATCACCTAATATTCATTAATACTCTTTCGATTTCAAACCCAAAATCAATTTATCACCGACTCCAACAATTAATCCTCAATTAATCATCTATGGTGGATTTGAAGTTTGTTGATCAACACAATATGGTTGCTTGTTTGGAAAGAACAGAGGAGAATGCTGAGTTTCATCAGATAGTGGACTTTCTTACTACAAAGTTCATTCATTAGCCTCTAACTGTAAGTCCTCACTATCTAAGCTCCTATATTACACAGTTATTTTGTAATGACTGTAAATTCTCAAACAGTCAATTGTAAAGAAAATTCATGCCACAGTTGATGGCAAGACAATAGTAATATCAGGATCATCAGTTAGGAGTGATCTTCACTTTAATGATGAGGATGGTATTACTTGTCTAACAAATACTGGTATTTTTGAAAACCTTACATTGATAAGGTATGAGAGTGATTCTGACAAACTTACTTTTCAAAAATCTCTCTTCTCTCCTCAATGGAAGTACCTCATGCATACCATCTTACACTGCCTAAGTTTAAAATCTACTTCTTGGAATGAATTTTCCACTAATATAGCATCTGCAGTCATCTGTTTAGCTACTGGTCAAAAGTTTAACTTTTCTAAACTAATTTTTGATGGTATGTTGAGGAACTTGAATACCAATAAAAAGAAATTTTTAATGTATCCAAGGTTTTTACAACTCTTTTTGAATAATCAGATTTCTTTTATAGAACCTTTTAATGATACTTATTAAACACCTAAACATACTAAAAAGGTTTTCACTAATATAAAAAGAAAAGGAAAAGATTTTTCAGAGAGAGTTACTCCATTGTTTGCATCAATGTTGGCACCACCAATAGTTGGGGGTGAAGGTTCAGGACAACCCTCTAAACCCCAACCACCATCTTTAACTACTCAAAACCCATAATTGAAGAGAAAAAATCAAATCCATGTTACTAGTATTATCTCACCCCAAAAATACTCAATCACCTATGCTAAACCTTACAAAAAGACACTCCATTCACCTCCTAGACTAGTGCCTATACCACAATGTAGCAGATATGTTGTCTTTAAGGAGAGAATGAATAGAGTGGTGCGGGATACCACTACTGCTGAAGCTTAGATGCAGCACTTCCAGTAAGGAAAACATAACTACGACCCAATCTACGGGCATGTATAATGATCCTCTTCTTTAGGAAATTGGATTCAGGTGACAGACCCAGGTGCCCAAGAAGCCATAAAAAAAAAAGGGGGGGGGGGGGTTTTTTGCCATTTGATCAGAACTAGGTCTCGGAGAGGTCAACTAAACATTCCTATGATTCACCACTCCAGGAAGTTACCACACTTTGGAAGTACTGAGGAAAAGGAACTAACAACAGGATTTGAACGATTTTGTACCACCCAACACCATGATTCACCTCTCTTCTCAGGAGGTCACACACCTGGAAGTGATGAGGGTAGACCTAACATAAATGAATTGATGGCCATTTGTACAAATTTGTCAACAGGTTTCTTTAGCCTTGGAACAATTAAAGATGCTCAAGACTTGGTGATCAATAAGCTGCAAAAGAAAGTTTAAAATATTTGGAAAAGGCACGAAGGGCAAAACTCCAGGGATAAGCTCATTCAAGAAATGGGTACCTTGGGTCCAGAGAAAAGGTTTGGAAAGGGAGAATGTATCCCAAACAAGGGGAGGAAAAGTGACAAGACAAAGCCAATGTTTTAAAGATAGTGACATTTGATGTTCTTGATGATGCAAGGAGAATATTGAAGATGGTGAACTGCTGAACAAATTACTACTGTGCAAGGGATGACACATAAATACAGCTAGTAATTAATGTAAGTGCTGCTGGTCCTTCTACAGTACGATTGGGATATTTTTGACGATGAGAAGAAAACTATTGTTGATACACTTATGGCAATTAGGAGTGGCAAGGACAAGGGACAACCTCAGTACATAGCGTAATGTTAAAAGAAGAACCAAGGAGAGCAACACCAGTACCAACAGTACAAAGCCAAGACAAAGGTAAAGGCAAGATGGTGGAGCCTGAACCTACTCCAAAGAACCCTAGAAAAGCTCAGATTCAGATGGATGAAGAGCTAGCTCAAAGGTTGTTTTTAAAGAAAACAAGCACATTTTAAGAGAGAGTAATGGATTGCAATGGAAAAAGCTACAGACAAGAGGGCCAAGGATGTTGCATTGTATTGAACAAATGAAAAGATCGTTTAAGCAAGGATGGATGCTGATGAGTTGTTAGCTGCAAAACTTTAAGAACAAAAAAGAGAACAATTTTCTGTTGATGAAACATCTAGAATTCACGGTGATAACCCTTGTCAGCCAAAGAAGAAGTTCTTTGTAAGCCCAGAGATCAGCAAAGATAGAAATCGGACCCCACCAGAACTCAACTCAAAAACCATATGATTACATATCTGAAACACATGGGCAAGTACACTCACAATCAGCTGAAGAGCAAGAGTTTTGAAGAAATTCAAAAGTTATACAAGAAGGAACAACAATGGATTAATGATTTTGTTCCTATAGAGATGAGAGTGTAAAGAAAGATTAAAAGCAGTGACATAAGCAAGCAGAAAGTAGTAAGAAGAGACCAAGAGCAGAACATGATGAAGAGAGTGTCAAGAAACATAAACTACAAGATGATGCTGAAAAGGAGGAGCTTAGAGATTGTTTGGATATAGTTCAAATGGATGACATTGCTATTGATGTTGCTACCTTGGCTACTAAATATCCAATAGTTGATTGGAAGACATACATTTTGACTGAAAACATGATGTATTATCAAATCATTAGAGCAAATAGAAGTTCTAAGAATTACAAAATATTCAGTGAAATGCTTGATGACTTTGACAGACAAGATGTGATGGATCTATACAGACTGGTAAATGAAAGATATGATACAACAAGTCCAGAAGAATATGACTTGTTGCTTTGGGAAGATTTGAAGACATTATCTAGAGCACTTGTAAAGGACGATAAAAGTCAGGAGGAATCAACACTGTTAACAACTTGATAAGCTAGATATTAATTTTACTCATGTTGAGTTCATGTATAAATAGACGGACAATGGAATGCTGTTCACTGATGGAAATGAAATAGAAAGAAATAATCCTCTTACTCAAGAATGCTTTCAAGATGTTAAATAGAAGACTTAAAAGTTGATACATGAAAGTGAAATGCAATTGAGCTTCTCAAATTTACAAGATCACAACTTAAAGTAGAGAGATTTTGGATAATCCTCCTAGTGATCAAGATGCTGATAATGAAAAGAAACTTACTTGTTTACAAAATAGAATATCAATGTAGGTGAGGATATGTTGGGAATAGAGTCCCTTCTACAACTTAATGCGCTGGTTCAAGTTTGTGTTGCTGCATGAAATTATGCTGCTGAAGATTAGAAGAAATAGTTTAAGTCATTAGTACTGCTAATGTAATAGTTAGTACTGCCAGTACAAAGTGTTAGTACTACCAGTTTATTAGTATTGTTAGTTATGTAGCTAGTACTGTTAGTATAAATATACTTAGTACTGCTAAAGTGATATGCATGCAGATATATTATAAATAGATATGCATTGATAACTTGATGTGTTTTGTAAGCCCATTAGGGTTTCCTTGGTGTATAAAAGGAACTCTAAGGCATAGATCTAGATATCAGTTTTTATATTAGTATTCATAGTTTGCATAACAATCATAGTTAGTATTCATAGCTATTTTGTAATTCAAAATAGTATTCAGTATATTGAAAGTTTAGTAAAGATCTTGTTTTACTGTTTCATTGTTCTTCTTAGTATTGCAAACTAGATTCCGCATAGTTTGTGATATTCTCAATCTTAGTTTCTACTATAGTTGTCTTTGATTTATCTAATATAACTAAGCTTTAACAAGCTAAGTAAGATCTGTCAAGAAGGGATCAACAATGAGGCTACTAATGAGGAACCCATATCTACCCCTTCATGTGATCCACCTCAAAGTGGTGAGGATAGATTGCAACTTACTGAATTGATAAGTTTATGTACCAAACTACAAAAGCATGTTTTTGATTTGTAGGAAGCAAAGACTACTCAAGCAAAGGAGATTGCTAGTTTAAAGAAGAGAGTTAAGTAGTTGGAAAAGAGAAGGAAGTCAAGAACTTTAGGGCTCAAAAGGTTAAGGAAGGTTGGTTCAGCTAGCAGAGTAGAATCCTCTAATGATGTTAGTTTGGGTGCTCCGGAGGATGCATCCAAATAGGGGAGGAAAATAGCTGATCTTGATGCTGATGAAGAGGTGACCTTGATTGATGAGACTCAAGAAAGAAATGATGAAGACTTGATGTTTTATACTGATGTTCTTAATGGTGATGAGGTGTTTGAAGAGCCTATAGTTAATGCTTCCAAGACTACAAGCTCATTTCTAGTTAGTGTTGCTGATCCAATTACTACTGCTGGTAAAGTGGTTACTACTGCCAATGCTACAACAACTATTGATGAGTTGACTCTGGCTCAGACCTTGATAGAGATCAAAGTAGCTAAACCAAAGGCTGTTACAACTACTGCTATGACAACTACTACTACTATTGCCAGCATAAGACCAAAGGCAAAAGGAATTGTCTTTCATGATCAGGAGGAGCAAGCACCTGCATTTACACCAATTGTAACACCCCCAAAATGGGTCGCAGCGGAATATGGGTTGGAGAATGTTACTTCATAGATCAACAGCACGAGATAAGAGAACGACCTCTATATGAGTCATTTAAAATTGATACATTGGATTAAATAGACTTGTTTGTTACAATAGCCGAAGCTTAAATAGTTCATCCATGAAAAGTAAAGATTTTAAGACATAACAAATATTCCCAAAATGTAATGCATCCAAATCTTTATAGTAATGACTCCAAAATGATGACCACCAATGTATCCTTGTTTCTCGTACCTTATTGACCTGAGAAAAACATGCTTTAAAACGTCAACATAAAGTTGGTGAATTCACAGGTTTAGTAAATGTATAAAAGTAGGACCACAAGATTTCCAAAGTAAGACATGTAACACATACAATATCTTAAAAGTAATTACGAGTGCACTAAGTTCATGACACCGAAGCTCGACATATATGTATGCAATTTAATGCACTAAATGTGCCCATGTAGATGTTCAACCCGCAACATCCAAATTGTTCCGACATGTAACGTGTTCGTTGTTTCGGTCCCGTGCCATACTGATGAACGCTACTTCAGGCAACCCCGAACGGAGATGCCAATCCAAATAATCTATTCATAACATTACGCTCGCTAACTACAATTGACAGTTCATTAATGGTCGGTCAATAGTGGGTTTAAGCAACTTAGGACAACTCATAATATGTTTAAAAAAAGTACTTTGCGTCCAAATGTAAACAAGGCATGTTTCATCACCCCAAAGTTGCAAAACATTAAAGTTGTATAAAAGACGGGCTATGAACCACCTAAGTGAATGATGATTATCTTAAATCAAGTAAGTGAATCGCCTCGGCAATATTTGAAATCAACCTAATTACATTATAGGCCTAATGAGTATAATGTATTTCACATAAATAAAACATCGTTACTGTTCATCACAGGTTATAATTTATTTTTATAAAGCTAGTTTAAATATAACTTGTAAATCCCGTATCTTGTTCGTTATAATTCCGTTTTTCGGGTTCTTTATGTCCGTGGGTTCGTATTAAGGAAAATTATCAAAATATAATATTTATGAGATTTTTATATCTGATGAACAGTAAAAATTACTGTTCATCACAGGTTATAAAATTATTTTTATAAAGCTAATTAAATATAACTTGTAAATTCCGTATCTTATTCGTTATAATTCCGTTTTTCGAGTTCTTTATGTCCGTGGGTTCGTATTAAGGAAAATTATCAAAATATTATATTTATACAATTTATACCACTGATGAACAGTAACTTTTACTGTTCATCACAGTTTATAAAAACTATTTTTATAAAACTAATTATTTGTAACTTAATTAAATCATAATTCGTTCGTTATAGTTCCGTTTCTCGAGATCCTTATGTCCTTGGATTAGTATTAAGATAATTTATCAAAATATGATTTTTATAAAATTTAACCCACTGATGAACAGTAGCATTTACTATTCATCTCAGTTTATAAAAGTTATTTTTATAAAAATAATTATATATAACTTGTTTATATCGTAACTTGTTCGTTATAATTCCGTTTTTCGAGTTCCTTACATGCTCACGATCCTTGTAAAGAGCACTATTTTTATAAAATATAAAACTTAGGGTTTAGGGTTCGAATTTAAACAGTAGGTATTTAATAAAAATTAGGGTTTTCAATTTACAAGTTAGTTTACAATCATTTTATTTAAGAACCTTGCACCATTAATTTACCAAGTGTTGTACCGTATATTTCACATGTATTTAGTCCTCTAAATGTCAATGTCCTTTGTCCATATGAAATCATCAAATACATTAAATGACTTAAAAGTAAAACTAGGTGGTGATTAACTAATGCAACAAATATGTAAACAATAGAAAATAATCAAATGAGTAATGAAAACTTTAAATAGACCTTATAGGAATCAAGTAGGATGATGAACACAAGATGTAAACCTCAATCAAGCCCTTATAATCAAAACCCTAATCAAGAAAACCCTAAATATGTTTTCTTGATAAATCCTTGCTAAACCCGAATCCAAGCTTCCCAACACCTTGAGTAGTCTTAGGTAACCTTAGAATAAACACTTGAATGCTTGGAATACCTTATTCAAAATTAATATAAACCCTAAAAGAATAGAATATCCGTATGTTTTGAGGTGGAATGATAGTTTCTTGCTGATTTTTCTAGTAGGAAGTATAAAAGTGAAATAATGAACCTAGGTCGTTTCCTTTTATACATAAGCAAATCCAAAACCACTTAATGAAACCATACTTTGAAAATGGTTAAAGGACAAACTTGTAAAGCTCTCCTCCTCCTAGAGGATACGTTCAAACACAAGGACTCCAGAATTGACAATTTCTAGTATCATTAGTCAAGTACCACTTTGTGTAATTTGCAAGTTGTAAGAAAGGTTTAATAGGAATTAAATGAATTTTTCATGTAAAAAAACTCATGTCCGTTCTAAGATGGTAATAGGTCAGAAAAATAATTAAATTTTAAATTTGGGTATAAACGGTATTTGTTTAAGTGTAGATGGGTAAAGTGTTTTCTTCGAGTACGACCGAAATAATTATTCGAAACGTAAGCTTTTTACGTACCAAACAAAAATAATTTATAAAAAGTTAGTTAATTATACTCCTAATAATCCTATAACAACTTTCATGATGTAAAGCTTTAATTTGTTTGATGTACTTTACATGAATACGTGATTTTTGTTACGCGCATTTAACTATAAGATAATAATAAAACAACGCGTAATACTCTAAAAAAAAATAACAAATTTATTAAAGTTGTAAATAACCTAAAAATGAGAAATGTTAACAGTCCACCATTAAAGCCTTTCCCAAGGCCTCAAGATGCAACATTCATCGGAGTGTGGTTTTTTTTTGTAAAGCTGCGATCAACTTTCTCAATCGATGTTCGCGTTTCACCACGTGAACATCTGGACCTCTCTTGAGTTCCATCGACTTTGATGATGAAATACACTTCGCCTTATTCTTGATCCACCTCGCAAGATTTCCACTGGTTCTTCAACAAAGTGGATGTTTTATCATCAATGTTATTTCTCTAACGGACTGCCAATTGCCGTCAATAAACACTTCTTTAAGATTGGATACATTAAATTGCTATAACCGCTCTTAACAGTGTGAGGTAGTTCGAGTCTATAACAACGGATCCCACTTTGGCTAATTCCCTAAAGTCCTATACCTGTTTCAACCTTTCCCTTTTCCAAAACACGACCCCTTTCCAAGTATATCTTAACATAACTCGAACACGCAACTTAAACTATAAAGCTTACTCCTCACAATATCGCGTAACTCTTTTGGCGATCATGAACAGCTGCATTCTCTGCTTAATTTGGACAATCTTCTCTTGTTTTTCATAGAACAATTCTTGACCGTGAGCCACTTCTTCGAGCCTCAAGCCCAACACACAGTGATGCGACACTTTCGACCATAAGTTTCCTCGAATGGCAGATAAATACTAGCATGTAACTATTGTTATACAAATTCAATCAATTAAATGTCCTTCCAACCATTCCAAAGTCTATCACCAACCCGTAAAAATATCTTCCAGATTTGTATGAATTTTCTCCACTTTCACTTGTCCATCATCTCAGGTGGTATCCGTACTCATATCCAATTTGAAGTACCCATAGCCTTCTAAAATGACTTCCAAAGTTTGATGTAAACCGAGGTCACGAGCGCAAAAGATCGAACTATCACATGCTGACCACTTCTTCAGTACAGTCTGCTAGTTTGTTCATAGGTCATTTGCCCTCATATGGTAAAAGTATGCAGACTTATGATCGGTCTACTATTACCCAAATGTCTGTTCGTTTCCACTTTGCGTTTCTTGTTTTTGGTGACAAAGTCCATAGTGATATTCCCATTTCCATTGAGTATCGCTGGTTACCAGTAGCCAATGTTTTTGGTTATTGTTTTGACTCTTAAAACACGACAACACTTGCTATCATAGAACAATGGCAGCTTTCAAGTATGCCACCATAAAGTTGTTTCATGTCCTGTACATTTTTATCGGAACGACCCGGGGAAACAAATACTTTGACTTGTGAGACATCATGCATAATCAGAGTCCTTAGTCATCATAGCAGTAACCAACTTCTGTTGTTAACACATTGTCCCTCCCCCACGCGTTCCAACTTCTCTTTCCTGGCTTCATTGGACCTCAAATTTCAATCAACATACCCGCCTATGTCTTCAGACTTGAGGTTTTCTGTTTTCTTTGCCTCAACTGACCTCCAAAATCCGCTTGGAAGGTCTAAACCTATCATAACCGAAGGCCCCCGAACTCCAGCAATGGTTTTACTCTTCCTTTCTCTGCTCAACGCATCGCCACTACATTTGTTTTCCTGGGGTGATAGCAATTTCGCATTATAAAATCACTAACAATTCCAAACCAAAACGCCTGTCTCATTTTTAATTCTCTGACGAGAGTGTTTAAACTTTTGTTCAGTGAACACTGTACACTATCGCCCGTACAAGAATGCCTCCGGATCTTTAGAGCAAACACAACAGCGTCTAACTTCCAAATCTGGATGTGTAATTTTTCTCGATGAATCTTTATTTTTCGGGATGCATATCATTCACTGTTTTTCACCTTTCATTATCAACTGTGCCTAACCCTTTGATTAAAGCATCACAGTAAGCAAAAGTCTTTCATTTCCTTGGTAATGCTAGAATTGCGAACTACACAACTTCTGCTTTATCAACGAAAAGCCTGCTCTCTCTGCCTTGTCACTCCTTTCAAACTTTATCATCTTTTGACAGCTTGGTCATTGGCTTGCATCTTTGAGAAACCTTTAATGAATCTCGTAATCCTGCGAGGCCCAAAAATGACGAATCTCTGTTGCAGACTTAGGAGATGCCCAATCTTTGACAGATTCAATCTTGTAAGGATCCACATGAATACCCCTTCTTTCGATCACAGTGACTAAGGAACTGACCTATAGGACCAAATTTTTCACTTTAAGAACTTGGCATACAATGTTCCTTCTTAAGCGAACTCCAAATTATCTTGATCATTCTGCATGTTCTGCATGTTCTTACCGAGTATATCAAAAATCCTCATAAAACAATTATATTTATCCAGTATGGTTTGCATACCCTATTCATGATATCCATAAATACAGCAGGTGCATTAGTCAAACCAAAAACGCATATAACCTATGATACTCATAATGTCCTATCGAGTTCTGAATGCTCTTGAATATCTTCTTCATGACCCGACCTCAGGTCGATCTTTGAGTAGATACTCGAACCTTGTAGTTGATCGAACAGATCATCAATCCTGGGAAGCGTATAACGGTTCTTTACCGTCAGCTTATTCAATTCCCGGTAATCAATGCACATCCGGAAGGATCCATCCTTCTTCTTGACAAACAAGACCGGAGCTCCCCAAGGTGAGGAACTGGGTCTTATAAACCCTTTGTCGGAAAGTTCTTTTAATTGGTCTGACAATTCTTTCATTTCGGACGGAGCCAGTCGATAAGGTGCCCGTGCTACTGGCGCAGCACCAGGTATCAATCGATTTGAAATTTCCACTTGGCGGGTTGGTGGAATACCCGGCAAGTCCTCGGGAAATACCTCAGGAAAGTCTTGAACTATTGGCACTTCTTCAAGTTGCTTCTCCTTTTAATTATCTTCGGCCTCCTTTATGGTAATATGTGCCAAAAAGACATGGCATCCTTTTAGCAGGTACCCTTGGGTTTGGTACACGAGATGATGTTTAATCGGGGCCCGTGTCCGTTGTCGCTTCCGTTACTACGAACAATTAATGTTTCTTTTCCCCATGGAATACGAACGATCTTCTCGGCATAAGCTATCATGGCATGATATTTTGACAACCAATCCATACCAATTATGACGTTGAAACTACCAAGTTATATGGGCATTAGGTTGAGGTTGAATGGATGATTTAGTAAATTCTCTAATGGCGAGCGAATTTGATAGCGAATTGTCCTAGGTCGACTAGTGATGTGTCTCGGCTTTTCTGCTTAGGATTTGGTATGAGATGATGTCAACTTTATAGTAAGGTGGAGTAAAGGTCTGCTTAGTTGCTATGGTTACTAATTCGATTTCCCAAAGTAAACACGTTTTACGAATACGCACACAAAACTTTGTCCCCTTCTTTTTTTTGTAAGTAAAAATGGATTTATTGACAAATGTTACATGGTGACTACTCTCAGCATGGCATAGTCCTTCCTGAATTATACATAGGTGATCAGGTTATGTATATTTGAGGGCTAACGATGCGATGCTCATTTTCGTCAAAATTGTGTTATGTATAAAGAAGTATCAAAGAGTTTTATAAGATGACATAAAGATTCACAAAGTGGATGCAGGGTTGTTGATAGGATGACAATAAAATTGGTTTGCGAGAAATTGTATGGTGGTTTTTCAAGACGATAGCTAAATGACTCATGAGTTGATAATAAAATATTTTATGTGATGAAAAATGGTTTCGTAAGGTAAGGACAAGGTAGTTCATAAAGTGTTAGTAACGTAGCTTTTGAGATGTTTGCAAAATAGTATATATGATATCAAGAAGGTACTTCACAAGATGATGGTGAGGGAATAAAAAAAATAATGATAGTAACCTTGTTTATAAGGTAATGACGAACTAGTCTTTAGTTTACAAAGTATTAATTGAGTGGTTTACAAGTGATGGTAAATTTGTTTATAAAACACAAGTGAAATAATTTATAAATGTTGGCAAAAGTTTTATAAGGTGATGGTAAATCATTTTTTTTTTCTTGGAATCGTTGATTGTAAGTCATCAAATCAGTACCTCTCACCTTTAAGTTCCAATACTCAGATTCCAGCTTTTTATCTCCGCCCCTGTGGCAATATTTTATCTGTTATCATCCTTTTCAAAGCCGTCCATGGCATTGTATATGCAACATCTTGTCCGACAGCCCTTACGTGCGAGTTCCACCACGTCAAGGCACTCCTTGAAAGTACAAATCAAACTTAAACCTGACTTGTAATAGTACAATTGCTGATAAGGAAACAGATATCCATATTTCTTCCCATTGGGTCAGGCCAACGCCCCTTCAGTACCTTTGAAATTCATAGCTGGCACTATCAAGAAGTCAGAGTAAGTTGCATTCCTCGTTTGAGTAGGCACTTGCCTTCTTCCGCGGTTCCTGAACCATGGAGCTGTTATCACATCCTGCTTCTGCTATGCATCACGTTTGCCAAAGCGGCAGCAACGCCTGATCAATTAAAGCTTGGAGTTTGAAGCATTAGTGACAGTTGTGGTAGGGGTGGTTTGTGTGTGGCGGAATTGTCCCGGAGTTTCTTCTTGTGGTAGCATTTTCTTCAAAAATCACAAGGAATATGAATACACGACAATATTTCACACAATCTTAAACGTAACGTGACATATCAATAATAAAAAAAAAGCGATCACATCCACATGAAAATATGCAACTGAAAGTGAAATCAACACAGACAGAAATAAATTAACATCATACACAACAACGAACGGTAATCATACATGACTGGCCCTGATTACAACATGTTCAGATACAATGTGATACAAAAGTTAAAATATGGACCAATAAGGCGGTTTAAGCTTGGGCTCACCCATAATACTAACACGCATACAATGATACTAAAAAGATAAAACAAAAGTCCTACGCCTATTAGCTGGGAGTACCCAAAAAACTTAATAGGCAATACAGGATAGCTACAAATGATACAATGACAATACTATCAGCTGCTGCATGCCTTAGCTGGCCCGACCTGGGGCCCTAGGTCTCTAAGCCTCTAGTGTCGAAATACGTCCAATCGTTTGTGTTCAACAAAAAATATCGAATACGAGTCTAAAAAGTGATGTGGTCTGAGTAATCAACGTGGCAACCTGTGCCTCCAGTTTCCTAACATGTCCACTATGGCTACATTCCTCTCTCAAGAACTATCTCGTGTTTATGCGAGCATATACCGGCCTCCTAAACCAAGGCCAAGGCCTTGTGCGTGGTAATGGCCTATCTCTGAACAGTGATTTGAACTCGATTGTTCAAGATACGCTCATGATCCATCGATAAGCCCCACCAATCGTACCTAAAACTCCTCAGTCCTCTACCTAACATAGTATCAAGCTCTGTCACCTCTCTGGTCGAGACCCCCGTCCAAGGTGGTCCGTTGCTATCTCCATCATAGGCCTCAAACAATCTCATCCCGAAGTGTCCCAACCCTGGAGTAGACTTAGTTGTCTTCGCGGCACCAACCGCTAACTCCTCCCCGATCTCTTATACGGGAGCGGGAGTAGAAATACAAGCTCTCTTCTGTAGAGGTGGCAACTGAAACATCAACTTAGGGGGAAGTGATGAAGTAATGAGGGTGGTGATGCCACTATTACTCTAAACTCATCATCATCCGAATACCCGACTGCCCTATAGACTAATGGTGCCGCCTAGCATCAGTAGGGCTAGTAGTGATGGTGATGGTAGGGTAATGGTAAAGATGCAACAGGTTTGTGATGGTGTAGTGCAGCCAGCGATGCACATCAATGCATGCCTCCATGTAGTGCTGACATCGGCGGCTCAGGTCTGAACAGTCCTTCCGTGCCAACGAGACGTGTCTGGGCAAAAAGGATCCCTGATCTGAGTGGCTAGGGGTGGGTGCAGTCTCATCATTCACAAATGCCTTCCGTATCCCCACTGAGAACAGGGTCAACAACAGGTAAAACTGAAGAGTCGGCCGAGCAAGGTACTCCTCCACCTCATCGCATCCTCCTCGCCTCGAAAGCCCTCGTCCATCATCATCATCAGTATCATCATCACTGTCATCACCGGAGGCTCAATCATCTTCCATCCCCTTCGTCGGCAGGGTAGTCAGCAGGCACCTCGAGTCTCCTCTGATCCTCACCGATCCAGAATCAGTCACATAGCCCGGTGATTGGGCTGCGGGTGAGGCATCTTCGGGTAAGGCTGTCCTCATGGTGACTTATCCGCGAAGGTACTAAGTACTCATGGTACTTCTCTATATCTCCATATATATCTCTCTACTATATATCCTCGATGGGTGATGGTGTGCTCAGGACCGGCACATAAGTCAGGGATGGTGGTCTACTGGCTACATGGGAAGGTCCATCGATCGATACGATGACTCGTGTACACCTCCCATCGGGTATCTCCTCATCGGCTCCCCAAAAGACTCTCCTTGGTTCGGAGTCAGTGTACACAGAGGTATAGGTGACAGTGGATGATGCAGAAGACATGACTGCAGGAAGATAAATAAACTTATATAAGTATATTATATAAGACCAGTATAGTATATATGTAGTATAATATAAACATAAATACATATCATGAAAACATATAGCATAACCAACTAATGCAACTAAATAGTGTATGTGTCCCGTGAAAAACTTTTGTATGATGCAATGTTTGAAAATGGTTATAGTCCAAGTAAAAACATTTGACCTAGTTCTCTATAACCTAGGCTCTTGATGCCAATCTGTAACACCCCCAAAATGAGTCGCAGCGGAAATATGGTTGGCGAGTGTTACTTCATAGATCAACAGCACGAGATATGAGAACGACCTCTATATGAGTCGTTTAAAATTGATACCTTGGATTAAATAGACTTGTTTGTTACAATAGCCGAAGCGTAAATAGATCATCCATGAAAAGCAAAGATTTTAAGACATAACAAATATTCCTAAAATGTAATGCATCCAAATCTTTATAGTAATGACTCTAAAATGATGACCACCAATGTATCCTTGTTTCTCGTACCTTATTGACCTGAGAAAAACATGCTTTAAAACGTCAACATAAAGTTGGTGAATTCACAGGTTTAGTAAATGTATAAAATAGGACCACAAGATTTCCAATGTAAGACATGTAACACATACAATATCTTAAAAGTAATTACGAGTGCACTAAGCTCATGACACCGAAGCTCGACATATATGTATGCAATTTAATGCACTAAATGTGCCCATGTAGATGTTCAACCCGCAACATCCAAATTGTTCCGACATGTATACGTTCGTTGTTTCAGTAC